>CM035794.1:5320667-5393167 GCA_020466265.1 Siphamia tubifer | reverse complement strand
ACACCCCCTTCACACCTCCTTCACACCTCCTTCAAACCTCCTTCACACCTCCTTCACACCTCCTTCACACCTCCTTCAAACCTCCTTCAAAGCTCCTTCACACCCCCTTCACACCTCCTTCACACCTCCTTCACACCCCCTTCACACCCCCTTCACACCTCCTTCAAACCTCCTTCACACCTCCTTGAAACCTCCTTCACACCTCCTTCACACCTCCTTCACACCCCCTTCACACCTCCTTCACACCTCCTTCACACCTCCTTCACACCTCCTTCACACCTCCTTCAAACCTCCTTCACACCTCCTTCACACCTCCTTCACACCTCCTTCACACCTCATTGAAACCTCCTTCACACCTCCTTCAAACCCCCTTCACACCTCCTTCACACCTCCTTCAAACCTCCTTCAAACCTCCTTCACACCTCCTTCACACCTCCTTCACACCCCCTTCACACCCCCTTCACACCTCCTTCAAACCTCCTTCACACCTCCTTGAAACCTCCTTCACACCTCCTTCACACCTCCTTCACACCCCCTTCACACCTCCTTCACACCTCCTTCACACCTCCTTCACACCTCCTTCAAACCTCCTTCACACCTCCTTCACACCTCCTTCACACCTCCTTCACACCTCCTTGAAACCTCCTTCACACCTCCTTCAAACCCCCTTCACACCTCCTTCACACCTCCTTCAAACCTCCTTCAAACCTCCTTCACACCTCCTTCACACCTCCTTCACACCCCCTTCACACCTCCTTCAAACCTCCTTCACACCTCCTTGAAACCTCCTTCACACCTCCTTCACACCTCCTTCACACCTCCTTCACACCTCCTTCACACCCCCTTCACACCTCCTTCACACCTCCTTCACACCTCCTTCACACCCCCTTCACACCCCCTTCACACCTCCTTCACACCTCCTTCACACCTCCTTCAAAAAACCTCCTTCAAACCTCCTTCACACCTCCTTCACACCTCCTTCACAGTCCTTCAAACCTCCTTCCACACCTCCTTCACACCTCCTTCACACCTCCTTCAAAAAACCTCCTTCAAACCTCCTTCACACCTCCTTCACACCTCCTTCAAACCTCCTTCCACACCTCCTTCACACCTCCTTCAAACCTCATTCACACCTCCTTCACACCTCCTTAAAACCTCATTCACACCTCCTTCAAAAAACCTCCTTCAAACCTCCTTCATACCTCCTTCAAAAAACCTCCTTCACACCTCCTTCATACCTCCTTTAAAAAAACCTCCTTCACACCTCCTTCATACCTCCTTCAAAAAACCTCTTTCACACCTCCTTCAAACCTCCTTCACACCTCTTTCAAAAAAGCTCCTTCAAACCTCCTTCACACCTCCTTCACACCTCCTACACACCTCCTTCAAACCTCCTTCACACCTCCTTCACACCTCCTTCAAACCTCCTTCACACCTCCTTCAAACCTCCTTCACACCTCCTTCAAACCTCCTTCACACCTCCTTCAAACCTCCTTCCACACCTCCTTCACACCTCCTTCAAACCTCCTTCAAACCTCCTTCCACACCTCCTTCACACCTCCTTCACACCTCCTTCATACCCCCTTCACACCTCCTTCAAACCTCCTTCACACCTCCTTCACACCTCCTTCAAACCTCCTTCAAACCTCCTTCACACCTCCTTCACACCTCCTTCACATCTCCTTCAAACCTTCAAACCTCCTTCACACCTGCTTCAAACCTCCTTCAAACCTCCTTCCACACCTCCGTCACACCTCCTTCAAACCTCCTTCAAACCTCCGTCACACCTCCTTCACACCTCCTCCCACACCTCCTCCCACACCTCCTTCCACACCTCCTTCACACCTCCGTCACACCTCCTTCCATACCTCCTTCACACTTCCTCCCGCACCTCCTTCACACCTCCTTCGCACCTCCTTCACACCTTCTTCACACCTCCTTCACACCTCCTTCCACACCTCCTTCACACCTCTTTCCACACCTCCTTCACACCTCCTTCCACACCTCCTCCCACACCTCCTCCCACACCTTCTTCACACCTCCGTCACACCTCCTTCCACACCTCCTTCCACACCTCCTTCACACTTCCTCCCACACTTCCTCCCACACCTCCTTCACACCTCCTTCACACCTCCTTCCACACCTCCTTCCACACCTCCTTCCACACCTCCTTCACACCTCCTTCAAACCTCCTTCCACACCTCCTTCACACCTCCTTCAAACCTCATTCACACCTCCTTCACACCTCCTTAAAACCTCATTCACACCTCCTTCAAAAAACCTCCTTCAAACCTCCTTCATACCTCCTTCAAAAAACCTCCTTCACACCTCCTTCATACCTCCTTTAAAAAACCTCCTTCACACCTCCTTCATACCTCCTTCAAAAAACCTCCTTCACACCTCCTTCAAACCTCCTTCACACCTCTTTCAAAAAAGCTCCTTCAAACCTCCTTCACACCTCCTTCACACCTCCTACACACCTCCTTCAAACCTCCTTCACACCTCCTTCACACCTCCTTCACACCTCCTTCAAACCTCCTTCACACCTCCTTCAAACCTCCTTCACACCTCCTTCACACCTCCTTCCACACCTCCTTCACACCTCCTTCAAACCTCCTTCAAACCTCCTTCCACACCTCCTTCACACCTCCTTCACACCTCCTTCATACCCCCTTCACACCTCCTTCAAACCTCCTTCACACCTCCTTCACACCTCCTTCAAACCTCCTTCAAACCTCCTTCACACCTCCTTCACACCTCCTTCAAACCTCCTTCACATCTCCTTCAAACCTTCAAACCTCCTTCACACCTGCTTCAAACCTCCTTCAAACCTCCTTCCACACCTCCGTCACACCTCCTTCAAACCTCCTTCAAACCTCCGTCACACCTCCTTCACACCTCCTCCCACACCTCCTCCCACACCTCCTCCCACACCTCCTTCCACACCTCCTTCACACCTCCGTCACACCTCCTTCCATACCTCCTTCACACTTCCTCCCGCACCTCCTTCACACCTCCTTCGCACCTCCTTCACACCTTCTTCACACCTCCTTCACACCTCCTTCCACACCTCCTTCACACCTCTTTCCACACCTCCTTCACACCTCCTTCCACACCTCCTCCCACACCTCCTCCCACACCTCCTCCCACACCTCCTCCCACACCTTCTTCACACCTCCGTCACACCTCCTTCCACACCTCCTTCCACACCTCCTTCACACTTCCTCCCACACCTCCTTCACACCTCCTTCACACCTCCTTCCACACCTCCTTCACACCTCTTTCCACACCTCCTTCCACACCTCCTTCCACACCTCCTCCCACACCTCCTTCAAACCTCCTTCACACCTCCTTCACACGTCCTCCCACACATTCTGCTGTTGGTGTTGCCTGTGCTGACACGTTTGGATTCAACAGAAAAATAACCTTCAATGCCTCAGAATGTTTTCAATCACTAAAATGAGTTTGAAAGATGAGATAAAATGAGCTATTATTGATCTGTGTGAGTAAACTGGGTCAACGCAGCCATGGAAGAGAGACTTTAGAAACAGAGACTAGAAGAGTGTTCAGCCACAGTCTGGAATTAAACTGTATTTTATAATTAACCTACAAAGTGTCAGAACCTTCTCATTTTATTTTGTAATAAATGTCATAACTTATTGCTTTAATTATCTCATTATATCATCTCATACTATGTCATTATATTATCTCATATTATCTCATTATATTATCTCATATCATCTCATTATATTATCTCATATTATCTTATTATATTATCTCATTATATTATCTCATATTATCTCATTATATTATCTCATATTATCTCATTATATTATCTCATATCATCTCATTATATTATCTCATATTATCTCATTATATTATCTCATATTATCTCATTATATTATCTCATATTATCTCATTATATTATCTCATATCATCTCATTATATTATCTCATATTATCTCATTATATTATCTCATATCATCTGATTATATTATCTCATATTATCTCATTAAATTATCTCATATTATCTCATTATATTATCTCATACTATCTCATTATATTATCTCATTATATTATCTCATATTATCTCATTATATTATCTCACTATATTATCTCATTATATTATCTCATATTATCTCATTATATTATCTCATATCATCTCATTATATTATCTCATATTATCTCATTATATTATCTCATATCATCTCATTATATTATCTCATATTATCTCATTAAATTATCTCATATTATCTCATTATATTATCTCATACTATCTCATTATATTATCTCATTATATTATCTCATATTATCTCATTATATTATCTCATTTGATCTCATTATATTATCTCATATTATCTCATTATATTATCTCATACTATCTCATTATATTATCTCATATCATCTCATTATATTATCTCATATTATCTCATTATATTATCTCATATTATCTCATTATATTATCTCATATTATCTCATTATATTATCTCATTTGATCTCATTATTGTTCCAAAACAGATCTGTTTCATCAACTTCCAAAAGATAGAAGTTAAATAAACTAAAATATCCTAAATCATACATTTACAAGACGCCTGCTGCTTATTTCATGAAATCTTGATGTGGTTCATTCTTAAATATCTTGTCTGTGCTTCGTTCTTATGACGCCACAGTGGTTAAAAATGGTTTGGTCCAAAATACAGGTTCTGAAATCACAACATTAAAATGTTCCTACAGTGGAAATGCGAGTTGACTTGAGGTCTATTGTTATTTTTTTTATTATTATTTTTTCACAACATCAGTAAAATGACCCTGCCCCCCCTGACCCCTCTTCAATCAGGGGTATAGTAACCCCCAGTACCCCCTGTAATTCGACCTATGAGTAGCAGTACTTAGTAATTACTGTCAATACACTATTCAAAGGTTGAATTAACACAGAATATGCTGGAAATTACTGATGTTGTTTTGTTTGTTTGATGCAAATGGTCAATGTTGGGACAGTTTATTTCAAAGTGAAATAAAGTTATATTGTGGACATTTATTGCAAAATATAGATCAACAGGGACAGAAATGTGATGAATGGTTGGTTTATGATTCTCTTTTTGCTCTGTATAAAATTTTAGTATTAGTGTATAAGTGTATTATAAGTGTGTATTTTCATTTTTAGTCTGAACAAGATCATTTTCACTTGTTCCACACTGTAAAAAAAATTACTTTTGGGGATTAGTAAAAACAAACTATGGAAATCAGTTCCACTTTAGTCAATAATAATAATAATAATAATAATAATAATAATAATAATAATAATAATAATAATAATAATAATAATAATAATAATAATAATAATAATAATAATAATAATAATAATAATATTAATAATAAATTCCAGTGAAATCTATTATAACTGGTTAAATTCTACATACTTGTAAACAGTAACTATAGAGTTCCAAACGATGACCACAAAAAAGTCGGCGTAGCCATCTTGGCAGTAATCACATTGGTCAATTCAATTCAATTCAATTCAATTCACGTCACTTTATAGAGCTCCAAATCACAACAACCCCGTCTCACAGGGCTTTTCACAGTTGACAGTTGACGTCCATTTGTAGATGAAGGGGTGGGGGGGCAGGTCCATCCATCAGATAGGTGAGGGCGGGGGAGGAGATCTAGGGTCACACATCAGCACAGGACACAGGTGGGTCACTGCAGCTCCTATTGTCTATGGCTCCTTATGCTGATACTACTGAGAGAGCTGCCACCCCACTCACCCTGGGGGTGGGGGTGGGGAGAGGGGACACCAGGTTGACTAGCCATGAACAGACTTGGTATGTAAAATACTTTAAGGGGATAGGATGTATGTTTGTATGTATGTATGTATGTATGTATATGCATTTAAAAAAACAACAACATAAAAATAAATAATGAACTGTCTACTCATACAGGGTGTAACCCGTCTTCACCTGCTGTAGCTGGATTCGGCCCCCAGTGACCCCCATGACCCTAGTGAAGAAAAACTGGGTCGAGGAAATGAAATGAATAAAAATAAATATATTTTTTAAAAGTATATACATCTTCAAACCATTGAAAAATACATGTGTTGCTTTGTATCTGTTTCACCTCATGCTTTATGAGGACTGGGGACAAAAACAAAGGTACTTATAGGATCGCATCATTTCTATTTAACTGATGGGGACCTTTATTTATATATAACCCTTGTGGGGACCTGAATTTTGGTCCCCATAGTGTCAGAGGTCCCCATGGTGCGACTGTGTAAACATATCAATGTCCCCATTAAGATAGGAATACAAGCATACACACACACGCACACACACACACACTCTCACACACATACACACACTCTAACACATACACACACTCACACACTCACACACTCTCACACACATACACACACTCTCACACTCTCTCACACACACACACACACACACACACACACACACACACACCCTTAAGTTCAGATCAGGGCTTTGGGCGACTCCCTGCAGCTCCCATGTTCATTTAGGAGGTGAACAGCAGCAGTAGATTAGAAAGAAGAAGTCACACACTTACACACATGAACATACATACACACTATGTGAGGCCAAGGGATTGTGGGTCCCCTGGAGCTCCAGTCATCTGTATCTGACCAGGACATGAAGGTCAGCACCAGGGCAGCATCCAGAAAGTCAATATGAGTTTTCACTGGATTAAACGTCTCCACTAGATGTTCAATTCTCATCCAGCATGTCCATGAGGGCCCCAGAAGGGTCAGGTTTGTCCATGTGGGCCCCAGAAGGGTCAGGTTGGTCCATGTGGGCCCCAGAAGTGTCAGGTTGGTCCATGTGGGCCCCAGACAGGTCAGGTTGGTCTATGTGGGCCCCAGAAGGGTCAGGTTGGTCTATGTGGGCCCCCGAAGGGTCAGGTTTGTCCATTTGGGCCCCAGAAGGGTCAGGTTGGTCTATGTGGGCCCCAGAAGGGTCAGGTTTGTCCATTTGGGCCCCAGAAGGGTCAGGTTTGCCCATATGGGCCCCAGAAGGGCCAGGTTTGTCCATATGGGCCCCAGAAGGGTCAGGTTTGTCCATGTGGGCCCCAGAAGGGTCAGGTTGTTCTATGTGGGCCCCAGAAGGGTCAGGTTGGTCCATGTGGGCCCCAGACGGGTCAGGTTTGTCCATGTGGGACCCAGAAGGGTCAGGTTTGTCCATGTGGGACCCAGAAGGGTCAGGTTGGTCTATGTGGGCCCCCGAAGGGTCAGGTTTGTCCATTTGGGCCCCAGAAGGGTCAGGTTTGTCCATGTGGGCCCCAGAAGGGTCAGGTTTGCCCATATGGGCCCCAGAAATAAATCATTTAAAAGTGAGTTAGTGATAGAACATATGTTTGCTCAGGTCACAGTTTAGTGAAGATGGACAGAAAATGTAGGAAAAATTGAGGAAAAGTAAAAATTGAAATTAAAAAAAGTAATCATTATGAGATTTTAAATAAAATACATAATTGACGTAACATGTCTAAATTTTGAGGGGAAAATCAAAATGATCAGATAAAAAGTTAGGAATTTGATATAAGCATAAATATGAGATAAAGTTACTTACATTATTGTACTTTCACATCTGTATAGATAAAGAGTATAAAGTACATATATTTATATAAATGTAAAGAGTATAAAGTACAAATATTTATATAAATGTAAAGAGTATAAAGTACATATATTTATATAAATGTAAAGAGTATAAAGTACATATATTTATATAAATGTAAAGAGTATAAAGTACATATATTTATATAAATGTAAAGAGTATAAAGTACATATATTTATATAAATGTAAAGAGTATAAAGTACAAATATTTATATAAATGTAAAGAGTATAAAGTACAAATATTTATATAAATGTAAAGAGTATAAAGTACATATATTTATATAAATGTAAAGAGTATAAAGTACATACATTTATATAAATGTAAAGAGTATAAAGTACATACATTTATATAAATGTAAAGAGTATAAAGTACATACATTTATATAAATGTAAAGAGTATAAAGTACATATATTTATATAAATGTAAAGAGTATAAAGTACAAATATTTATATAAATGTAAAGAGTATAAAGTACAAATATTTATATAAATGTAAAGAGTATAAAGTACATATATTTATATAAATGTAAAGAGTATAAAGTACATATATTTATATAAATGTAAAGAGTATAAAGTACATATATTTATATAAATGTAAAGAGTATAAAGTACATATATTTATATAAATGTAAAGAGTATAAAGTACAAATATTTATATAAATGTAAAGAGTATAAAGTACAAATATTTATATAAATGTAAAGAGTATAAAGTACAGATATTTATATAAATGTAAAGAGTATAAAGTACAGATATTTATATAAATGTAAAGAGTATAAAGTACATATATTTATATAAATGTAAAGAGTATAAAGTACATATATTTATGATCAAATGTTGGGTGAAAACTCCACAGTTGCCAGGAAAATAAATATTCCAGTAAAGTACATATACCTAAAATAATGTACTGCAGCACAGAAGTACTTTCCAAATAAAAAACAATAGAACAGTAATTACAAAACATTTTCTGATCCAGTGTTTGCTGACATTTAATTAAACACATAGATTTGACAGTTAAGTTTCTGAGCTTTAAAATCTGTCACATCCAGCTTTGTCTTATTACAGAGGTAACCAGCCCCCCCTAGTGGTTTGGAGGTGAATACACTCTGAATATACTTGTTACTTGTTCAACTAAACAGATGTGACAGTTGAAAAATAAGTCATGGGAAAAACATATCTTTTTTTTTTTTTTTACTTTTTAATCTCATAATTAATTTCTTATCTCATATTTATGATTTTTTTTTTATCTCACAATGATGACTTTTTATCACAATTGTGACTTTCCTTTCTACATTTTTCCTAATTTTTCTGTCCACTCAATTGAGTAACTGTGACCTGATCAAACACATTTTCTACACAGTCATTCACTTTTTTTTGGATTTTTTTTTTAACATAATTATGCATTTAAATAAATCATATTCATGACTTTGTAAAATTTCATAATTATTATTATTTTTTATCTCAATTGTGACCCCCCCCATTTTCACTAAATTTCCTGTCTATATCCACAAAGCTGAGCAACATGATCTAATCAAACACATTATCTACACAGTAACTCACTTTTTAATACTTTATTTTCTTATACTTCTGAAACTTTTATCATTTTTCCTGGTAAAATAAGTATTATTTGAACCACTACAAAAATTTGCAATTTTACATTTTTTTTCCTTTATTACAATTTGAATGAAGTTGTCATTATATATATTTTTTTACTTCAGTAAAGGAGTGGAATCAGTACTTGTACTATTACCAGAGTATTTTTTCACACCAGTAGCCGTACTTGTACTGCAGTACAGAATGTCAGTACTTTTACCAGCTGACTAGACTAGAACCTTCTTCTGCTTGTCCAGTGAAAACCAGACGATGGAGCCAAAGAGTGAAGACCACATTATGTGGGAGTTGATGTGTGTGGCTTCACTAGTGGAGCAGATAAGTACATATATGTGACCCACCACCACCAAACCAGGCATAAGTCGCGCTGAGCCGTTCAGAGCTACAGCCAAATTTAGGCTGGAAGGTGATTTGTTATTAGTGTTTACACCTTATCAAAAAACGGTACCTTAACACCTCTATGTTCACTTCCTGTGGTCATTACATTGAAATCCAATCAATAAAGGTGTTTATTGAGTCAATTATTTAAGCGGTGACAAAAGTTCAGGTATTGCTGAGCAAAGACAAAGACGACTTCCACCTCTTTTCGCCGAACAAAACGATCTCCGTTCCGTGGGTAAACACCCAAGTGTTTGGTACGAGGTAAAAGCTTATATTGAATGTTCTGTCCAATGGTGTAAGCCAAATGATTATAATACGTCACACTTCTGTCCTATTATTATAATATATAAAACTTCTGTGACATGTCCATCAGAGTGTCCTTTAACATCTGTCAACAATTTGTGTCAATCGGATACAAATTATTATGCGTTGCTAAGGACTTCCTACCCCAAAACAGTCCAAAACTTTAACGGACAATATCTAAAAATATGCAAATTGCAAAATATGTCCAAATGTGGATATTAAAATGACCATAACTTTGGTTCTACTTGTGATAGAAACATCATTTTTTCACCATCTTAAACCTTAGTTTCCACTCTACCAAGATACACACATAACTCTGTTTGGATTTACACACACTTATGCCTGGTTTACTGGTGGTGGGTCACATATGTGATACAAGCATGACATTTGGAACATGTACTTTCAAACACAACTCTTTTAAAAAAATAATCCTGGCCACATGAAACCCGAAAATTCAAGATGTCCACCTAAAACTATGTTAATTTTCTTAATAGCTTCAAATGCATTGATTTTAAGCCCATACATGTATTGAAGTTGCATCTAATATGTTTTTTGAGATGCAGGATGTTGATACTTGCACAAACTCAGGCAAGTGATAAATTTGTAACATTGGTTGTTATTATATGAAGATTGATCTTAGTTTTTGAATTTTAAGTCCTAACCGACTGGAAAAAACACGCTATGAAAATAACATTTTCATAGAACCATATTCACTCAACATCTTTGCTTTCTTTTTTGGACCCTTTGGTGGGCCACATTTGGCCCCCGGGCCTTATGTTTGACACCTGCCCTGTAAATGATGATTAGACACAGGTTCTCTCACCTGTTAAATTCAATCACTTTGTTGTGTGGGAGATCAATAAACATATTGATCAACAGACAAATGAACTTTAGGGGTAAACGGTAAATGTTCTTTTCCACCTTCATGGTTCAAAGCTCTTTACATTAGCCTCACATTCACCCATTCACACACTTTACATTAGCCTCACATTCACCCATTCACACACTTTACATTAGCCTCACATTCACCCATTCACACACTTTACATTAGCCTCACATTCACCCATTCACACACACTCATACACCACTAGGTTTCTAAGGGTCTGTCAGTCCTACTGGGAGACTAACGAAGGGTTCAGTGTCTTGCCCAAGGACACTTCAACATGTTGACAGCCAGAACCGCCAACCTCTCAGTCATGGGGTGACCCACTCTACCAACTGAGCCACACCCGCCCTCTGCCAAGTCCCTTTTTTTTTAATAAAAGGAACTTGGGGAAATATTCCCCACTTTTCCCAAAAAGGGTCCTATGATCCCTGTGATGTATCATCCACCTACCTTAGCTCACCTTAGCTCACCTTAGCTCACCTTAGCTCACCTTAGCTCACCTTAGCTCACCTTAGCTCACCTTAGCTCACCTTAGCTCACCTTAGCCCACCTTAGCTCACCTTAGCTCACCTTAGCTCACCTTAGCTCACCTTAGCTCACCTTAGCCCACCTTAGCTCACCTTAGCCCACCTTAGCTCACCTTAGCTCACCTTAGCTCACCTTAGTCCACCTTAGCTCACCTTAGCTCACCTTAGCTCACCTTAGCTCACCTTAGCTCACCTTAGCCCACCTTAGCTCACCTTAGCCCACCTTAGCTCAACTTAGCCCACCTTAGCCCACCTTAGCTCACCTTAGCTCACCTTAGCCCACCTTAGCTCACCTTAGCCCACCTTAGCTCAACTTAGCCCACCTTAGCCCACCTTAGCTCACCTTAGCTCACCTTAGCTCACCTTAGCCCACCTTAGCCCACCTTAGCTCACCTTAGCTCACCTTAGCCCACCTTAGCTCACCTTAGCTCACCTTAGCTCACCTTAGCCCACCTTAGCCCACCTTAGCTCACCTTAGCCCACCTTAGCCCACCTTAGCTCACCTTAGCTCACCTTAGCTCACCTTAGCCCACCTTAGCCCACCTTAGCTCACCTTAGCCCACCTTAGCTCACCTTAGCCCACCTTAGCCCACCTTAGCTCACCTTAGCTCACCTTAGCCCACCTTAGCTCACCTTAGCTCACCTTAGCTCACCTTAGCCCACCTTAGCTCACCTTAGCTCACCTTAGCTCACCTTAGCCCACCTTAGCTCACCTTAGCCCACCTTAGCCCACCTTAGCCCACCTTAGCTCACCTTAGCTCACCTTAGCCCACCTTAGCCCACCTTAGCCCACCTTAGCCCACCTTAGCCCACCTTAGCCCACCTTAGCTCACCTTAGCTCACCTTAGCTCACCTTAGCCCACCTTAGCTCACCTTAGCCCACCTTAGCCCACCTTAGGTTAGGGTTAGAGTTTGGTTTAGGGCAGCGTTCCCCAATGGGCGGCTTGCGGGCCGGAGATGGACACAGACTGGCCCACACCAACTTGTGAGCAAAAAGATTCTTTTTTTAAATATTGTGATGGTGCGACATTAGCGCATCGTCATCTCTGCCCCGCGTGTGTTTTTCTTTTTTCTTGTCTTTTTTCTTGTCTTTGTCATCTGGTCCTTGCCTCACTACTCAGCCTTTTCCCCATGTGGTGGGCGTCTGTGGTGCGCACACACACACACACACACACACACCTGCTGCAGAAGCGGACCACTGTTATATCCTCATAACTCACCTTTCATAAACCACATGACCATTGACTACAGGACACACACATTCATTCATTGTTTTGGGTTTTTCTTCTGTTTGTGTTTATGTATGGAGGATAATTGGTGCCATTGTTTATATGAGTTAATATGATTTCACTTTGATGTATGTTCCATGTAAATATTGTAGATTGTGTGTTAATTAAATAATGTGGTTATAGTTTATTGAACGATCGTTCATGAACTATATCATATTTTTAACGAACGTGAACGACTCGTTCACTTTTGCCAAATGAACAGGAAGTTGTGAACGTGGTTATTCTGTCATTTATGAACTGCACTCTTATTTAGTTCACATTTCGTTCTTATCACGTTGTAATTATTGAGTCCTATAAGGAATAAAATGGGATCAAAACACAGCATTATCATAGATGAGAGACAGGAGCAGGTGTTGTCCCGTTCTTGTAAATAAACATTGAAAATGAAGCTCAGTGAAACCACTCCTGTTCTAAGAACCTGCAGAGGGAAGTTAACCCTGGGGTAAGGTACTTACTTCCGCCCTGGAGGGGGCAGCATTTTCCCCTGATTTTTTGACTACAGGATAACGTCAGAAACGGTTAATAATACGTTTACAATAATAACACAAAAAAGAACGAAAAAGTTCATTTTAGGATCCATGAACTTCTAGTTGATAATTTGGAAGAATGAACGATGAACTGAACTAATTCATACTGACTAACTTCAACTGAACTTTGAACTAGTTCCTAATTAAGGTGAACTTTCCCTACACTGGGTATGACCATGGGTGGAGCTTAGGGGTATTTAAAGGGGAGCGTTTCCCAGTAGTGTGGTAAAAGAGACCAACTTTATTTTATTGTGTTTTGAGATCTCTGTAAAAACTGTGCACTCCTCATCACTACTGGTTTTGGACTTGGGTGTAAATAAATGAAAAACCACTGAAGTCAAACAAACCCTTGACATATATATATATATATATATATATATATATATATATATATATATATATATATATATATATATATATATATATATATATATAAGCAGACTGTAATAACCAAATATTTATTTAGAGTAAATGGTTGGTTCTCAACTTTTGTTTCCAGGGTGCAATTTATCTTTGTGTGACCCTGACAAATAGTATTACTGAATCCCAGGCACAACTAATAATGTTATAATTCACTATATTATTATCTGTACTGTCACTGGAGTGGGGCTGTTGAGGCGTCCCCTTCCCTGCCGCCGTGTGCCCCACAGGTGCTGTGGCCCTCGGCTTGGTACCCAGGTCAGAATTTGGCCCTTGATGAAATCTAGTTGGGGTACCCTGGTTTAGGACTTTACTCCATTTTCAATCAAACATGAAAAATGTTATGGAATTAGGCAGTGATGGTGTAAACAAAAATAACAGACTGGGGAACATAGGACCCTTTTTCAAATAAACGGTTCAGTGTTCCTGGGTCCTATGGTCCTCAAGAGGGGAACAGAGGACCCTTTTTAAAAAAAAAAAAAGGAAAAAAAGGGTCCTTTGGAAGGTCACATACATATTGGTGAACATTGGACCCCTTTTGGTACAAGAGGGGAGCATAGGATCCTTTTTCTAAAAAAGGTTCCTACGTTCCCCAGTTCCATATAAGGACGGGAACATCGGACCCGGGGAACACAGATAGGCTCCCAACTTTGGCAGGAAGCGTAAAAAGGAACTGTCTAAGAGTAAAAGAGCTTCAGTGAGATTTAGAAGAGAGTGAATGGGTTACGTAAAGTCAGAGGTTCCACAGCCAAAGCACAGAGTTCAGTTAGACTGAGGAACAAGGTGGTACATGGGACATTTTCCAGAGTTCTTCCAACTATGGACAGATTCAAATGTAACCAGATAACTTCCATTGTTAGTGAAAATAGAGTTCACTGAGGTTTTACACTGTGTATTCAGTGTTAAAGTCAAGTGGTTCTGACAGAGTTAATTCAACACCAATAAGAGTAAGACACTTTTCATTGTTAAAAGATAATGACTCTGAAGAGCCCCGCCCACCAACCTCTGCACTCAAACTGAAAAACTATGATAGGTTTTTAAAAATAAACTGTTGCTTTTTTTTTCATTCATGCAGAATCTGTGTGAACAAATAAACTTATGTCATGTTTTCATATATACACACACACACACACACACACACACACACACACACACATATATATATATATATATATCGCCCATCCCAAAAAGAAATTGCACATGCAATATTTCACCTTTGTTTTTGTTTACAGGAGACTGACACTCACTGTAACTACACTAATAGTTCAGATCCTTCCATGGGTAAATACTGCAGTGGTTAATAATGTTTATTAAAGTTAAAAAATAATGTTTATTAAAGTTAATAAAGTTATTTCATCTCACTGATGCAGTCAGTGTCCTCTCATGTCTGTAATGTTTAACAGATTGGACACCACCAGGGTCAGTGATGCGCAGGCTGACCCGAAGTGAGCGGGTGCCCACTGTCACCCGCAGTTGCGGGTCATTGAAAAATATTTTAATATTCGGGTTGTGGTCGATCGGGTTATTTGTCCTTGAGATAAACATTAAAATAACCTGGTAAATGCGCTTTATTGACTGAATTTCTGTGAAGGTGACGTACAACAGCAGAAGTATCCTACGGTATGGAGGAAGCACGAGAGAAAATAAAGTTGGGAGGTTTGGGACACATTCAGAGAGATTTTTAAAGATGATGAGTGGCTCCAGTGTTTTCTTTTCCGTGGAAACCAGGTTCAAATGTGTCTTTGGGTGTTACAGGTTGTCATGGAAACCAGGTTCAAATGTGTCTTTGGGTGTTACAGGTTGTCATGGAAACCAGGTTCAAATGTGTCTTTGGGTGTTACAGGTTGTCATGGAAACCAGGTTCAAATGTGTCTTTGGGTGTTACAGGTTGTCATGGAAACCAGGTTCAAATGTGTCTTTGGGTGTTACAGGTTGCTAACTTTTGAATGATGAAGCAGAACAAAAATATTTTCTCAACATATTAACTTACAAACAATGACATGGAATTTTAACAGATAAATAAATGAAGGTATGTGATGTTCATAAAGACCACTGACCACTAGCTGTGGGCAGCTGTGGCTCAGTTGGTAGAGTGGGTCGCCCAATGACCAAGAGGTTGGCGGTTCGCGTCCCGGCTCTGGCTGTCCACATGTTGAAGTGTCCTTGGGCAAGACACTGAACCCTGACTTAGGCCCCCAGTAGGACTGACCTTAGACCTTGGAAACCTACTGGTGTATGAGTGTGTGTGTGAATGGGTGAATGTGAGGCTAATGTAAAGCACTTTGAGCACCATGAAGGTGGAAAAGAACTATATAAGCACAGTCCATTTACTTTTAAAAATGTGAGTCAGAGTTGCGGACAGGTTAGTTAAAAAAGACCAGTGACCATGAGACATGATTTTCACACAAAAAATTTGCTTCCAACAAGTCCAGGCTCTAATTTGGGATGATGAAGAGTTGATACAGTCATCTGATCATTATCAATAATCAAATATTTGTGTAACTATGGATGGAAAAAAAAATACAATACACCTTATTGTGACACTACATAAGCCTTATGTGGCAAAAAAGTCAAAGTAAATGTCTCCTGTAATCAAAACCAAAGGTGGTGCAGGAAAATACTGCATGTATGACTATTTTTTTGGACAGGCAGTGAATATATCTAAAATATTGCAAACACTAAATTGTCAACTTGTATTTTCTTGCAGTAAAATGTCAGTTAAATGTCCAAACGCTGAGCTGTTTCTAAAGCCCAGTGTGTGTCAGTATTAATATTGTTGTGTTTGTGAAGGACGGTCATGTGATCACAACTTCACACATTGTCTAAAAAAACAAACAGCTTTTCCTTCATTGTGTAAGAGCATTAATTCTCAGCCTTTCATCCAGCAAACAAACAAAGAAAACAAAAACCCTGGCTGGTAAAAGCAAATATTTGAATGGACTAAATCAGTGAGTAAAGACTGAGGGGAGGACGTTTTCTGAATGGAAACTCAGTACAGGGGATTATGTCACATACTTTCATTATTTATTATTATTAAAAAAGTTAAACCATGCTCCACCCCCCAGGACACACCCATAAGCAGTGGAAGACCCTCCCCTTAATTTCAGTATATACAGGCGTCCTGCCATTTTTAGTGACTTTTGGTTTTTATCATAAAAATAATGAGTTTTATCCAGTTTCTTTCTGACCTGTATGTGAAACACAAGTGACGGAAAAAAAATAAAATTATATCTCGTCTCATCATCTGAACCTGCTTTATCCTCACTAGGGTCACAGGGGTCACAGGGGTCACTGGGGTCACTGGGGTCACAGGGGTCACTGGGGTCACTGGGGGTCTAATCCAGCTCCACTGGGTGAAGGCGGGGTACACCCTGTATGAGTCTCCAGTTCATCTCAGGGCTGAACATATATAGACAAACAATCACTGTCACATTCACACCTATGGGTGATTTAGATTAACCAGTTAACTAGTTAACTAGTTAACCTATCAGTGCATGTGTTTGGATGGTGGGAGGAGCCAGAGTACCTGGAGAAAACCCACGCAGACACGAGGAGAACATGTAAACTCCACACAGAAAGGTCTGGTGTGGGAATAGAACCAACAACCTTCTGTCTGTGAGGCACGAGTACTAACCACTGCACCAACAAATGATATTTGGAGAAAAAAATGTATTTCAAAACAACATCGTCATGGTGTTGTTTTTTTATTATTCATACCCTAGGTTTACTCAGTCCAGTGTCTTTTCTATAGAGCAGTTTTTATTCTGGATAATGGTTCCTCTAGTGTCACAGTCTGTCTGCTGTCAGTATGTAAATAGTCTAAACATTTGTTGTAACTATTTGTAAAGCACTATGATTCATTTTAGAAAATGATTATTATTGTTGTTTCATCAGGTGATTTCACTTTCACATTAATTTGAAATAAATTCCATCTGTGTGCAGTGTCAGAGTGCGTCCTGTAGAGGACAGTGTGGGACTGAACCTCAGCTCAGTGAGTTCTGCTCAACTCTGAAGGATCCTTCTGTGGAATTTAAACTACAATTAACTAAGTATTGATTAACAAACACTAAAGGATGTGGTCTTCATCTCATGGTCCTGTGGTCCTATAGTCCTATGGTCCTATAGTCCTATAGTCCTATAGTCCTGTAGTCCTATGGTCCTATAGTCCTATGGTCCTATAGTCCTATGGTCCTATAGTCCTATAGTCCTATAGTCCTGTAGTCCTATGGTCCTATGGTCCTATAGTCCTATAGTCCTATAGTCCTATAGTCCTATGGTCCTATAGTCCTATGGTCCTGTAGTCCTATGGTCCTATAGTCCTATGGTCCTATAGTCCTATGGTCCTATAGTCCTATAGTCCTGTAGTCCTATGGTCCTATAGTCCTATGGTCCTGTAGTCCTATGGTCCTATAGTCCTATGGTCCTATAGTCCTATGGTCCTATAGTCATATGGTCTTCTGAATTGTTTAGTTTCCATCTCTGTGTTGTTAGAAATATACAATTTTAAATCCAGTTTATTCTGATCCATCAATGAACGATTAAAAAACAAATTCACACTTTGTCACAAACACCAGAACTCTGCAAACTTTACTGAAGCCTTTCACTACCGTGGACACTCCAGTGGTCACTATAGTGGACACTATAGTTTTCACTACCGTGGACACTCCAGTGGTCACTATAGTGGACACTATAGTTTTCACTACCGTGGACACTCCAGTGGTCACTATAGTGGACACTATAGTTTTCACTACCGTGGACACTCCAGTGGTCACTATAGTGGACACTATAGTTTTCACTACCGTGGACACTCCAGTGGTCTCTACAGTGGACACTACAGTTTTCACTACTGTGCCATTACAGTGGTCTGTACAGTGGTCATTACAGTGGTCACTACAATGGTCATTACAGTGGTCACTACACTGGTCTCTACAGTGGTCACTACAGTGGTCATTACAGTGGTCATTACAGTGGTCACTACAGTGGTCTCTACAGTGGTCATTACAGTGGTCTCTACAGTGGTCACTACAGTGGTCATTACAGTGGTCTCTACAGTGGACACTACAGTGGTCATTACAGTGGTCTCTACAGTGGACACTACAGTGGTCTCTACAGTGGACACTACAGTGGTCATTACAGTGGTCACGACAGTGGTCATTACAGTGGTCTCTACAGTGGTCTCTACAGTGGTCTCTACAGTGGTCATTACAGTGGTCTCTACAGTGGTCACTACAGTGGTCTCTACAGTGGTCATTACAGTGGTCTCTACAGTGGTCACTACAGTGGTCTCTACAGTGGTCACTACAGTGGTCTCTACAGTGGTCATTACAGTGGTCTCTACAGTGGTCACTACAGTGGTCATTACAGTGGTCTCTACAGTGGTCATTACAGTGGTCACGACAGTGGTCATTACAGTGGTCTCTACAGTGGTCTCTACAGTGGTCATTACAGTGGTCACTACAGTGGTCATTACAGTGGTCTCTACAGTGGTCATTACAGTGGTCTCTACAGTGGACACTACAGTGGTCATTACAGTGGTCACTACAGTGGTCTCTACAGTGGTCTCTACAGTGGTCATTACAGTGGTCACTACAGTGGTCATTACAGTGGTCTCTACAGTGGTCTCTACAGTGGTCATTACAGTGGTCACTACAGTGGTCATTACAGTGGTCTCTACAGTGGTCATTACAGTGGTCTCTACAGTGGACACTACAGTGGTCATTACAGTGGTCACTACAGTGGTCTCTACAGTGGTCTCTACAGTGGACAGTTGTGTACAGTAGTACAGTAGTATGGCTTATGGAAAATCCCATAATGATATTCAGCCCATTACTGTAACACAACTGTTCTAGACAAACCTAACCTGCACCAGTTGTTGAATTAGCCTAGCTGTGCTAGTCTCCTAGCGGCAGCACATGTAATGTGTAATAATGTAATAGTCTAGTTACACTAGATTAAAGGTTTGGCTAGATTTCCCTGAAACTGGCCGACCAATCACGGTGAAGTATAGAGTCAGAGGGCGGGAGTAACAAAGTGATGCTGCAACACTTCGGAGCCAAACAAACTGAAACAACCATAGAAGAAGAACAACAACAGATGGTGATTTCCTTTTATCAAAAATGAGTGAAGAATGTGAGAAAACGTCAACGATCTTTAAATTCTTTTTACAGAAGCGACAACAGTCGTTCAGCTCCATAATCCACCATTTTGTTTAGTCATTCCTAACTTTCTCCAGACTCCTCTGTCAACTTTCAGACGCTCTAACTATATCATCCTAAAGATTACACTGATTGGTTGTAATATCGTCCTATTGCATACAGAGGATTTGAAAGACAACCTTTTAGCCCCGCCTCCTCTGACTATGAAGCACCACTAGACCCATACATGTATGAACAGGGTTAGCACTGCTAGGCTATTGTTGGTTATATTTTGAAAATTATCTCCACTAACTAGTATTAGTTTGTTACAATATAAGAAAAGATCAGATTAACAGCATTTAAATAAATATATTCTACGGTTTTTATTGCACATGGTAAATGTTAGTAAATACATGTTTATTTGCTTCAAAAATGACAAAAACACGTTGGTTCCATCTGACTGGTCATTCTAGAAATTCTGCGAAAATAGGTTTAATTTCAGTTGGATTAGTTTTTTTTTTTTTTTAAATGAATACATTCATTTAATTTGCTTACTGATTTTTGCACATATATGACATTGATCAAAGTAATAATGCAAATAAACAAATAAAAAACACAGTAAAGATGCAGGCAGAGCGCCTAGACCGCCTGGTTTAAAAGCCTCCACTGAAGAGATAGAAAAACATTCTGAAAGTTTTAATACTTTCATAATTAAAAACAGCTTAAAAATACAAATAAAAAGAAAGACGATAACAATAGAAACATATACACATAAACACACACAAACAAACACGTACATATTAGTTCTGTCAATATTAACACATTAATGTGGATTAATTCATCATCATGATTAATCTGATTAAATGTTTGAACTTAATTCAATGGAACAGTTGTTTACAGTTGTTTAGTTGAAACTGTTGAAGGTGTTGGATAAACATGTTAATTGCATAATATATTCACATTATTGCATATGTTTTAGATTTTTATCAGATTTTTTATGTCTATATTTTAGAAGAGTTTTTGAATGTTTTATTTCTTTCATTTCTGTTTGGGTTAGATGTGTGTGTGTGTGTATTTTAGTGGAATTTTAACATGTTTTGTACATATTTTCTTCAAATTTTTTGTGTTTTTTAGTGTATTTTGTGGGAAATTTGACTTACAAAAAAACAGACAAAACCAGACAACTGACAAAGTGTTTTAATCATGATTAATCAAAATTAATCCAAAGCAGCCCTGTGATTAATCTGATTAAAATTTGAATCATGTGACAGCCCAAATCTGTCTCTCTGTCTGTCTATCTGTCTGTCTGACACACACACACACACACACACACACACACACACGGTTTTTTTTTTCATGCCAAAAGAGGAATAAAAATATAGAGGAAAAAAATCTTCAGTTTGACATAATTTATGCATGAAATGGTGAATCCTGATTGGCTGAGCTGCAGCCACAGTGGGCTGGGCTAACCCGTGCTTCATTAGCATGCCTACCCGGGCTAATAAATGCAGCTGCAGCTTCACCTGCTGCTTCCACCGGCATCACGCACACATACACTCGCGCGCCCACGCACACAAATTCACACGCACGCGCACATACAGAGGACGGTGCTTGAAGGAATGCATGACACAGACCTCAGACAGTGTGCAGATTCAATCTGACCAAACCGGCGCAGATCAGGTGACTCACCTCACGTGCGCAGTCTGTGCGTAAAAGCGCACAGCCAAAGCTCAGCCTTTACGCGCAGTCAGGAGGTCGTGTCCCGCTCTCCGTCCTCCAGATCTTCACGGTCGCCGGACTTTCCGTCGGTTTCCTCGTGAGACTCACAGTTGCTGATCTGTGGCCGTGTCATCCATGAGGCTGGAGGCCGCAGCCAGGATGGATCTGTTCCGGAAGCTGTGGAGAGCCAGGAAGCTGATCCTGGTGGTGCTCATCCCGCTGTCCCTGCTTCCCCTACCACTCATCCATCCCACCAGCGTAAGTCCAACAGCAGAGATAACCCACTTTAGTCCAACAATCCAATCCAACTTTTATAAAGCACGAATTTAAACGACCACAAGGGTTCTAAACTACTGAATAATACGTTAAACACGATACAAAGTAAGATACAAACACAAAAAACTAAAGTAAAAATTAAGAATGTTGAGATAAAAACACAATAAAATGTAATAAAAGCTAAGAAAACTACAATAAAAACTAAATAAAAATAACAAAAGCCCAAAATACTAAGATAAAAACAAAACAAAAGATAAAATACAAAGATAAAAACATAATTAAAAGCTAAAAATACTCAAATAAAAAAATATATTATATATAAAAACTAAAGTACTAAGATAAAAAGACAATAAAATTCAATAAAACCTAAAAAAAAAGGATACTAGGATAAAAACTAAATAATAATAGCTAAAAAATAATACTAAGATAGAAACAGAATAAAGGCTTAAAAAAGTTGTAAGAAAATAATTCAATAACTACTTGACACATGAGCTCAAAGTACATGTTCATTCTGTTTTTATTGTGAATAGTTCACAGAAGTGGAGGTAACTAAGTAAAAGTACTCCATTACTTTACTGCAATAGTTTTAGTTTTGTTTTTTTTTAGTAACAGAATTTTACTGGAGTATTTATTTTTCTGTAAACATTGAACTTTCCTTCCTACATTTGTTCATAAATATCTGTACTTTAATTCCTTACATTTTAATTTCAACGTATATTCAAAAAGTCTTCTAAAATATAAAAAAACCAACCAAAAAGTGCAATAAAATATCAAAAATGTGCAAAAATATGAATTTAATATGTACATTCAACAGTTTTATCTGATAGTTTTGACTTTTTACATGATAATTTGACTTTTTATTTCATATTTATGCATTTCTTATCTGATATATTTGACTTTTTTATCTCATTCTTTTGACTTTTATCTCAGTTGTGACATCCCCCCTCCCCATTTTTCCTAAATGTTCTGTCCATATCCATTAAACTGAGTAACTGTGACCTGATCAAACACATTTCTTACACATTAACTCACTTTTAAAAGCTTGATGGATACTTTTAAAACATTTTATGATATTTCTTGTTTAAATAAGTATTTCATTCAAAGTTTCTTTTTTTGTTTTTTTTTTAAATATAGTTTTACTTTTTACCTTTGTACTCTATTACAATTGAGAAGTTTTACTTTTAGTAATGGAGTTTGAATCACTACTTGTACTTTTACCAGAGTATTCACACCAGTACCTGTACTTTTTGTGTAAGTAAAGAATGTCAGTACTTTTACCACCTCTGAATATTAACAAAATGTCATAATCTAGACAGCATTTGAACATTTGTTCCTATGGGTTATTTTAGGAGAGGAATGGTGACCTAGGCTGAAGCTTTAACCCTTTAACACCTACTGTTGCAAATATGCAACATACCCCAAAAAATTATATATGTGCCATAGTCAAATTAATTATCATTTGGCATATGCTTTTTAAAATATCTATATTTAAATTCAGGTGTTAAAGGGTTAAGTAGTTTAAGTCATGCGTGACACATGCGGTAAATCTGGAAACATTTGAAAACATTTACTGAACTCACGTCCCTTCTGTACAACCACCATGTTCTAGAATATTTAAAACATTTGATGAGAAAAGCTACAATAATGACAATCATACAGATCATTCTAAATTCAAATTAAACAATGATAAAAAACACACAAGTTCAAAAACTATAATGGAATAAATGAACTAAAACACATTTCTATAGTAATTGTGACTATATTTTTCAGATAATAAAGTAATTCAGTAGAAATGAATAAATAAATACCTACAAACCGTTGGATACAGCAGTAAAATAATAACATCCACTGGATCTGTTCGTGTGTGTGTGTGTGTGTGTGTGTGTGTGTGTGTGTGTGTGTGTGTGTGTGTGTGTGTGTGTGTGTGTGTGTGTGTGTGTGTGTGTGTGTGTGTGTGTGTGTGTGTGTGTGTGTGTGTGTGTGTGTGTGTGTGTGTGTGTGTGTGTGTGTGTGTGTGTGTCAAAGGCACAGTGTTTGAGTGGAGCCTCTGTGTGGAATGAGGAGATGTCACTACATGTTGATGAGATGGAGATAAATGCTGTGAATGAATCAAACACCAAAATGATGGTTGTTTGTTTGTTTTTTTTCCACAGGACAGTTTGAACATAGACACCACGCAGGCTGAGAAGTTTCTTTATATATTATTTATAGTTAACAAGACATCGAGTAAATCAGAAAAACAATAACATGTGAAAATGAAAGCAGTAATAAAAGCGTATAGACAGATTATAGAGTGATAAATATTATTATTATTATAGTTCCAATGATGATAATGACACAGAAATATAGAATAATCATGATGGAATACAATAGATTTACTATCGATCAATCAGACTTTATTTATAAAACAGTTTTCATACATGGTGCATGTGACACAAAGTGCTTTAAAACCAACCCCCCATTATCCCACAGTTGCAGGTATAGTTAAAACATAAATGTAAAGTCGTGCATAACACCATACTGACCAAAGTGACTCGTCTTTGGTCTCCCTCAAAAGCCCGTCCATAAAGTCCAGCTGGTTCAGAACCAGAACAACGGCACTGGCTTCCACTGAATGATCCATAAATGACCTCTGACCTCAGATCTTCTTTACACTGCTCTGCTCCACAGCTCTAGAACTTTCTGCCACCTTTGACCTTTGTAACTCTGTCCACATTCAAATCTAAAGTGAAAACACGTCTCTTCACACTTACATACATCACATGGTCCCTCTTCCTCATTTATTGTATTTTATATAGTTTTGTATTGTTTTTTTTTTATTTTGTTCCATTCCTGTACAGCGACCTTTGGTGCCTTGAAAGACACTTTCAAATAAAATGTATTATAATTATTTTCTTTTTTGAAGTCTAATATTCAGTGTCAAAAATGTTATCTTAAATGTATATTTACTGAGGAAGTTTGAAATCAATCACATTAAAAATGTTCAACTGGATTTAAAACTGGACATTAAAATATTTTTATTGACCTTTGACCTTTGACCATAGATCCACGAAAATAGACCCCATGTTGCAGGAGACATAGATGAAACTCCTCACATGAATTCAGTCAATTTGCAATATTACCTCTTTACTAAGTAGTAACTAAGTAGAAATACTTCACTGTACTTATTTTTGTAGGTATCTGTACTTGATTATTTATTTTTCTGGCAAGTTTATTTTTAATCCCTACATTTTTTGTGTAATTATTTGTACTTTATACTCTTTACATTTATATAAATATATGTACTTTATACTCTTTACATTTATATAAATATATGTACTTTATACTCTTTACATTTATATAAATATATGTACTTTATACTCTTTATATTTATATAAATATATGTACTTTATATTCTTTACATTTATATAAATATATGTACTTTATACTCTTTACATTTATATAAATATATGTACTTTATACTCTTTACATTTATATAAATATATGTACTTTATACTCTTTATATTTATATAAATATATGTACTTTATATTCTTTACATTTATATAAATATATGTACTTTATACTCTTTACATTTATATAAATATATGTACTTTATACTCTTTACATTTATATAAATATATGTACTTTATACTCTTTACATTTATATAAATATATGTACTTTATACTCTTTACATTTATATAAATATATGTACTTTATACTCTTTACATTTATATAAATATATGTACTTTATACTCTTTACATTTATATAAATATATGTACTTTATACTCTTTACATTTATATAAATATATGTACTTTATACTCTTTACATTTATATAAATATATGTACTTTATACTCTTTACATTTATATAAATATATGTACTTTATACTCTTTACATTTATATAAATATATGTACTTTATACTCTTTACATTTATATAAATATATGTACTTTAAACTCTTTATATTTATATAAATATATGTACTTTATATTCTTTACATTTATATAAATATATGTACTTTATACTCTTTACATTTATATAAATATATGTACTTTATATTCTTTACATTTATATAAATATATGTACTTTATACTCTTTACATTTATATAAATATATGTACTTTATATTCTTTACATTTATATAAATATATGTACTTTATATTCTTTACATTCTCAGAATAAACTTGCTACTTTTTCAAACTTTCAATAAATCACTTTAGAGGGAAAATCAGAAACTGTGAGTTTTTATGTCATGACATTGACTCTTTTTCCTCATAATTTTACATTTCTTGTCTCCAGAAGGAATTTTTCTTACATTTTCTGTCCATATCCATTAAACTGGTTAAACTGTGACATGATCAAACAGATTTTCTACACAACAACTCACTTTTAAAGCCTTTATTTCGGGATATTTTAGAAACGTTTCAGATTTTTCCTGGTTATATTATTAATATTATTATTATTATTATTATTGTTAATTATTTAAATATTATTGTTAATAATTATTGTTGTTATTGTTTCATCCATTGCAAAAAAAACCTAACGCCAACAAAAGAACAAAAACTGCACCACAAAGAAAGGATCCAAGTCATGATGTTACATAATGACTCTGCTGCTACATGGATTTGTCCCCACGTGTTTTCATCTGCACATGGGGAGCCCAGACTGTGTCAGGAATGTGTGTGTGAGCTTGTATTCCTATCTTTATGGGGACATGGATGCGTTAATACAGTCATGCCATGGGGACCAAAATTCAGGTCCTCATGAGGACTGAATATAAATGTACGTCCCCACTAGTAAAATGTTTGTGTATAGTATGTAAATGTGTGGCTCTATAAAAGGAAACATGTGTTTTTCAAAGATTTGAAGATGTATGCCCTTTTTTTTTAATTTAGTATTTTAATGAACCCTTTGCATACTGGTTACTCCAGTGGACAGTTGTTCTACAGTTGTTTTACAGTTGTTTTACAGTTGTTTTACAGTTGTTCTACAGTTGTTCTACAGTTGTTCTACAGTTGTTCTACAGTTGTTCTACAGTTGTTCTACAGTTGTTCTACAGTTGTTCTACAGTTGTTCTACAGTTGTTTTACAGTTGTTTTACAGTTGTTCTACAGTTGTTTTACAGTTGTTTTACAGTTGTTTTACAGTTGTTCTACAGTTGTTCTACAGTTGTTTTACAGTTGTTCTACAGTTGTTTTACAGTTGTTTTACAGTTGTTTTACAGTTGTTTTACAGTTGTTTTACAGTTGTTCTACAGTTGTTCTACAGTTGTTTTACAGTTGTTTTACAGTTGTTCTACAGTTGTTCTACAGTTGTTCTACAGTTGTTCTACAGTTGTTTTACAGTTGTTCTACAGTTGTTTTACAGTTGTTTTACGGTTGTTTTACGGTTGTTCTACGGTTGTTCTACGGTTGTTCTACGGTTGTTCTACGGTTGTTTTACGGTTGTTCTACGGTTGTTCTACGGTTGTTCTACGGTTGTTTTACGGTTGTTCTACAGTTGTTCTACAGTTGTTCTACAGTTGTTCTACAGTTGTTCTACAGTTGTTTTACAGTTGTTTTACAGTTGTTCTACAGTTGTTCTACAGTTGTTCTACAGTTGTTTTACAGTTGTTTTACAGTTGTTTTACAGTTGTTTTACAGTTGTTTTACGGTTGTTATACGGTTGTTATACGGTTGTTATACGGTTGTTCTACGGTTGTTCTACGGTTGTTCTACGGTTGTTTTACGGTTGTTATACGGTTGTTATACGGTTGTTATACGGTTGTTCTACAGTTGTTCTACAGTTGTTCTACAGTTGTTCTACAGTTGTTCTACAGTTGTTTTACAGTTGTTCTACAGTTGTTCTACAGTTGTTTTACAGTTGTTTTACAGTTGTTCTACAGTTGTTTTACAGTTGTTTTACGGTTGTTTTACGGTTGTTATACGGTTGTTATACGGTTGTTCTACGGTTGTTCTACGGTTGTTTTACGGTTGTTTTACGGTTGTTATACGGTTGTTATACGGTTGTTATACGGTTGTTATACGGTTGTTTTACGGTTGTTTTACAGTTGTTTTACAGTTGTTTTGTTTTACAGTTGTTGTACAGTTGTTCTCTTTTATATTAATGGGTTTAGTTGTTTTATTTCCATATCAGTCAGTTCATATCATTACTGTAACTGGTTTGTTCTTAAACCTGACCTGCACTAATGTGTTTAGACTTAAACAAAAGCTCCATTAAAATTTTTTTATTTCATTGTGTTCTGATATTGTATTAAAATATGCATTTTTTTGGCTTAAACACATGTTTTCCAGCTGAGTGGGCATTTTTATAACTATAAAAAAATAGGTTCATTAAAAAGATTTCAATCAAATTTTTTTCATGCCTAAAGAGGAATAAAAACACTTAGGAAAAAGTATTGACTAAGGTTCTTATAATTCATGTATATATATATATATATATATATATATATATATATATATATATATATATATATATATATATATATATATATATATATAATAATTAATTACAAATGACAAATGTTCAGTAAAATTTCACACTTTTAAGACTTTTTCTTTATCACTAACACACATGTGGGAACATTTCATTAGTTTGATTAGACATTCCTGGTGAGTCAATAGTGAAATAAATAGGAACATGTATTCACACAAGGTCTAATCTCGCCCTTATTTTGTGGCAATCTCAAGTTTCTATGACAACCTGTTCTTGAATTGGAGCCAATAATGTGATGTTGACCTTTCTGCTAAATGCGACCTTGACCTTTGACCTCTTGCAATATTGATAATTTATATATAAAAAAAAATGTTCCTCTCGCCCCACGTGGGCGGTGTCTCCTTCAGACTCGGGTCCTCTACCAGAGGTCTGGGAGCCTGAGGGTTCTGTGCAGGATCTTAGCTGTTCCTAACAATGTTCTCTTTTGGACACAGATCTCTGATGTTGTTCCTGGTATCTGCTGGAGCCATTGTCCCAGCTTGGGGGTCACTGCCCCTAGTGCCCCCATCACTACTGGTACCACTGTTGCCTTCACACTCCACATTTTCTCTAACTCCTCTTTCAGCCCTTGGTATTTCTCTTCTCTTCTCATGTTCATTCTTTCTCATGTTGCTATCACTGGGGACTGCTACATCTATCACCACCACTGTCTTCTCATGTTTATCCACCACCACTATGTCAGGCTGATTGGCCATCACCATCTTGTCAGTCTGGATCTGGAAGTCCCACAGGATCTTGGCCTGTTTGTTCTCTGTCACCTTTGGTGGGTTCTCCCATCTTGACCCTGGGACCTCCAGTCCATACTCTTTACAGATGTTCCTGTACAGTATGCCCGCTACCTGGTTATGCCTCTCCATGTATGCCTTGCCTGCCAGCATCTTACACCCTGCTGTGATGTGCTGGACTGTTTCAGGGGCTTCTCTACACAGCCTACACCTGGGGTCCTGTCTGATGTGGTAGACCCCGGCCTCTATTGCTCTGGTGTTCAGGGCTTGTTCTTGTGCAGCCATGAGTAGCGCCTCTGTGCTGTCCTTTAGTCCAGCCTTTTCCAGCCACTGGTATGTCTTTTCCATATCAGCCACTTCCTCAATTTGTCGATGGTACACGCCATGCAAGGGTTTGTCCCTCCATGATAGCCCCTCTGGTTCCTCGACCTTACTGGGCTTTTGTTGCCTGAGGCATTCACTTAGCAGTTGGTCATTGGGGGCCATTTTCTTGATGTATTCCTGGAGGTTCGCCGTTTCCTCCTGGACAGTAGTTCTGACACTTACTAGTCCTCGGCCCCCTTCCTTTCGCTTAGTGTACAGCCTCAGGACACTGGACTTGGGGTGGAACCCTCCATGCATGGTAAGGAGTTTCCTTGTCTTGATATCAGTGGCTTGTATCTCTTCCAGTGGCCAGGATATTATCCCAGCTGGGTATCTGATTACTGGCAGGGCATAGGTGTTAATGGCCTGGATCTTATTTTTGCCGTTCAGCTGACTTTTCAGGACCTGTCTTACCCTCTGTAGGTATTTGGCTGTGGCTGACTTCCGAGCTGCCTCCTCATGATTACCATTTGTCTGTGGGATCCCTAGGTATTTGTAACTTTCCTGCACATCTGTGATCAACCCCTAATATATATTAGGGGTTGAGGAACCAGGACACCCTGATATATATATATATATATATATATATATATATATATATATATATATATATATATATATATATATATATATTCATTAACTTATAGCATGATGTGTTTCTGCATGGACACACACACAGTGATTACAATAATCTCTCTCACCCAATGAATAAAAGCTGTCATCTAAACAGAGTTAATAAAGACCCCTGGACAGAGCACTTGGTCACTTGTCAGTAAAATAACTTGGTGACTTCAGGGTTAATTGTGTGTTCTGCTTAAATGTTAGTTTAGTTGATTAGTTCAGTAGATAGTAGTTATCTGTCAGGAGTCTCTAAGCCACTTACTTTTGCTCAGAACCAATCATTTCCATTCCCTCATTCATTGATGATAATAGTGAGTTGATGAGAGAATCAATCTGCTCGTCAGGTTTGTTAAACTTTTTGGGTATAATTTACAAAATGAAGTTGATATGATCACGACGCATCAAAAGGATTAATCACATGAGGTTCAATGACGGAGCAGATTGCCACTGAAGACGTTATTTTTTGACAATGCACTAAAAAAAAGGGGGCGGAGCAATGGGTACCTCACTGATGCCTCACAGGAAGAAGGTCCCTGGACAATCTGTGTATCATCTGTTCATTAGTTTTTTCAAAATAAAACCAAAAATAAGACAATGAAACAACAACTAGTTTCTGCATTTTGTTTCCAAAACCAAAATGAAAAAACAGACAAGTCCGTGTATCATTCATTCTTTCATTCTGGATTATTTTTGTATTCTTAATCCAACATGAAAAAAATCCTGGTTTTTCATATTTAAATGTTCGGCTCAGATCAAAAATACGTAATGGAAAAAATGGGCCACTTTTTTTTTTTTTTTTTTTTTTTTTACTTTACTTACGTGACCCGGAAGTACTGCGTGCAGCAGTTCCGGTAACTGTTTCATTTATCAATATTTTTACTAATTATGTTGACAAACGAATATAGGCCTGGTTTTTCATTTTTCAATTTTAGGCTCAGATTAAAAATACGTAATGGAAAAAATGGGCCACTTGACTGAATTTTACTTTTTTTTTAACTGTATTTACGTGACCCGGAAGTTCTGTGTGCAGCAGTTCAGGTAGCTAGTTATCTATACTTTTTTTTTTGTTACTAATTTTGCTTTGGTGACAACCCTGCTAGCATCCAGGGAACAGATACGTAGAAGCAGAGACAGAAGAATGTTTACTCTTAGAAATCGGTCTGAATGAATGAAGTTTGACATAATTAGATTAACGTTAGATGGTGATAGCTTAGCTTTAGCTAGCTAGCTGGTTATAGTTGACAGTTGGATGAAATAGCGATGGCTTGAACACTTTATTGTCCAGAACCTTTGACTGTCACTCTGTGTTTTTATGTCGGCTCTGTTGTTGTGTAGTTTACTCTTCTGCTGCGATACTGTATGTTAATAAAGTTTGATTTAATCGTCATTCATTCTGAACATTTTCCTGCCCCTGCTTTTACTTCTAGATGTGGAGGTTATTGTTTTGATTGTGACAGAAATGATTAAAGAACCAAAATTAGTAGAGAGGAACATTTCAGAAGGGGTGCCAAAAACATTTGACCCTTCAGTCATGTGGTTTTATCTCAAAATATCCTTTTTTGGGTAAAAAGAATTTTATCTTTAGAAAATATATTGATCACTGGAGAAAAATTGGAAACACTTGGAAATTATACCAATGGATCATCTGAACACGTGCATGTTAATTGAGCTAACTTTAACAAATTACCATGGTAACGGCCATTTTGGTTTGAAAAATGCCTTTTTTTTTTAAAGTAAAACTTCCAAAAAAAATATATCTCACAAACTGATACAGATATTGAAACAATTTTTGCATCATTCTTGCCTTAAAATCATCAGGACTTTTTAGTCCTAATGAAATGGCATAGATAGTTTAATAATATGGACATTTTAGGGTAAAATGACAGTTCCTGCACTTGAAATAGACGATTTTCTGCTGAAATGAATGAATCTCTCTCTCTCTCTCATATCTATGATAATGCTGTGTTTTGATCCCATTTTATTCCTTATAGGACTCAATAATTACAACGTGATAAGAACGAAATGTGAACTACATAAGAGCGCAGTTCAATAAATGCCAGAATAACCACGTTCACAACTTCCCGTTCATTTGGCAAAAGTGAACGAGTCGTTCACGTTCGTCAAAATATATATATCGTTCGTGAATGATCGTTCAATGAACTCGTTCAGGTACAACACTGATACACACACACACATATGTATATATATATATATATATATATATATATATATATATATATATATATAATGAATAAAACAAACCGAGGATAGGTGTTTTTTTTGCGGTTGGTACTGCTCGTCCTCGGTCTTCCTGTTCCTCTTCATCCGCCTGAGTGAGGAGCTGAACAGACTGATGGCCTGAGGGACAAAGAGTCTTTAGAGTCTGTTTGTCCTGTTTTGGGACGAGGGCAGCTTTTGGCTCCTCTGGCTGTTGATGTTCAGAGGGTAACTGGCATCGTCCACGGTGACCACTAGTTTACCAATTCACTGTTTCCTCAATCTCACTAAAGCTAAATAAATAAATGATCCACTGCAACACAAGGACCATTAATTAATTATTTTCTAGTGTATTTATTTATTTAATTTTGGCACTTTTAGTCCTCCATACTTGCGTGTGTGTATGTATATAGGTGATGCACAGGCTGAAACAAAGTGAGCGGGTGCCCACCGTCACCCGCAGATGCAGATCATTGAAAAATATTTGTAATGATATTCTGGTTGTGGTCGTTAGAGATAAACATTAAAATAATCTGGTAAATACACATTATCAACTGAATTTCAGTTAATTTGTCGTCCATCGTGGTCAGTATCGTACAGTATGGAGGGAGCAAGAGAGAAAATAAAGTTAGAGAGTGGAAGCTCCGGAAACATACAAACAAAAAAAAGTAAGGTTTGGGACACATTCACTGAGGTTTGTAAAGATGATGAGCGGGTCCTAGTGTTTTTGTTTCCATGGAAACCAGGTTCAAATGTGTCTTTGGTGCCGTTACAGTCTTCTACCTGTCGTTCTGAACCACTGGCTCTTCTTTTTTTACTCAATATCACTGGAATGATTTACAGAATTGATTGGTTATGAACTCTGCCATCATTGGAGATTTTTAGGAATATTAATCACATACACACAGAGGACTGTCATTGTTTTTAGACCTACTCCACATAGGTTTTTATCAGCTACTGAGTTTTATGTAAGTCTGTCTCTGTGTCATATTTGTTTATTTCTGCCTCATGTGTTATTGTGTTGTCTCTGTCTGAAACTTATTGTTTGCTGCCATTTTGACCAGGACTCCCTGGAAGAAGAGACACTTTGTCTCTATGGGACAATCCTGGATAAATTATATATATATATATATATATATATATATATATATATATATATATATATATATATATATATATATATATATATATATATATATATACTACCATATCTGAACTTCTTGATGACCTATGAAAATGAAAAAAGGCACTTTAATCTGTCACATGATCAGATATTTGGACTAGAAATTAGACTTTTTTTTTAACAGTGTAATTCCTGAAATAACAAACGCATTCTAACCTAAAACTAAACTTTGTTCTATTGGAGTGTGTATTGTCTTTGTGCCTCGTGTCAGTGTAAAGTCTGTTTCCTCAGTGCTTATCCAGCACTATTTTCATCTTCTGTATCTGGAGCAAAAAAAACCAAGCACTGGATCTGATTAAAAGAACAGTCTGAAAACAAAACCTGTGATAAAGTCACTGTGATAATCAATGAATGCTGATAATCAATGAATGCTGATAATCAATGAATGCTGACCACCACCATCAGCTGATGCCTCTGTCTGTTATCTGTCATTTGTTCCTCTACCCGTCTTTCCTCTGTCCTTTACTCATCTACCTACTGTCACAAATATGCAACATACAAACAAAGCCCAGGTGTGTCTGTTAATTATTTAATTATGCTCCTTTTGAGCTGCTACAGACTGTAGACGCTATAGAGCATTAAAAACAAAGACAACCAGACACGCAAACAGCTTTTATACAAAAGCTATTGAAGGCACTAAACACCTGAAGGTGTTTAATATTATATTGACTGTAAATGGTGTGAGTGAACTGTTGTGTGGATGTTGTATGTTAATGTTAATGTTAATAATAATAATGTTAATGTTAATAATAATAATGTTAATGTTAATAATAATAATGTTAATGTTAATAATAATAATGTTAATGTTAATGTTAATAATAATAATGTTAATGTTAATGTTAATAATAATAATGTTAATGTTAATGTTAATAATGTTAATGTTAATGTTAATAATGTTAATGTTAATAATAATAATGTCAATGTTAATGTTATTGTTATTGTTAATGTTAATAATGTTAATGTTATTGTTAATGTTAATGTTAATGTTAATAATGTTAATGTTAATAATGTTAATGTTAATAATAATAATAATGTTAATGATGTTAATGTTAATGTTAATGTTAATAATAATAATGTTAATGTTAATGTTAATAATAATAATGTTAATAATAATAATGTTAATAATGTTAATGTTAATAATGTTAATAATGTTAATGTTAATGTTAATAATGTTAATGTTAATAATGTTAATAATGTTAATGATGTTAATGTTAATGTTAATAATGTTAATAATGTTAATGTTAATAATGTTAATAATGTTAATGTTAATAATAATAATGTTAATGTTAATAATAATAATGTTAATGTTAATGTTAATAATGTTAATGTTAATAATGTTAATAATGTTAATGTTAATGTTAATAATGTTAATAATGTTAATGTTAATAATAATAATGTTAATGTTAATAATAATAATGTTAATGTTAATGTTAATAATGTTAATGTTAATAATGTTAATGTTAATAATGTTAATGTTAATAATGTTAATGTTAATATTAATGTTAATGTTAATCTGTGTTCTTTTTAGTCCTATTGATTTATATTTGTAACTTGCAACCTTTTACTTTTTAGATTTTTTTATACCTTAATTTTATTACTCTGTGTGTGTGTGTGTGTGTGTGTGTGTATATATATATATATATATATATATATATATATATATATATATATATATATATATATACTTTTTAGATTGACACCTGATGATGATGTACTTTTTGTATAATGACGATAAAGACATTCTATTCTATTATCTCCACATTTACTTTTATTTGTGTGCTTATATTTAAATACAGTTCTTAAGGGGTTAACCCTTTAATGTCTATTGTTACAAATATGCAGCAAACAAAAAAATATCGATGTATTGTATATGCTGTTGTCAAATGATCTCCACTTAATTTGGCATTTACTACTTTTTTTATTTAGACATTAAGGGGTTAATCCCATAATTACACTGGATATAATGGTGGATAATTCCACAGTTGCTTATCGTTTTCATGTGGAAAAAAATCCTATTCCATTATGTCTATAACTAATGATGTTTTGTGTTTGGAAAAAAACATATTTAATTACAGTGTCCTTTATTTACTATTTTTATTGTATGTATTAAATATGGAGGAAAAAATAAATGTGTAAAACAAAGGCCACAAAATGTGATAAAATATCGAACATATGAAAATAAATAAATATTCAAACCTTCAACAGTTTGTATAAAACAACTGTTCCATTGAATTGTTACAATTTTTAATGGGATTATTCATGACGATGAGTTATTGCATTAATTTTGACAGAACTAATTATAATGTGAACTATTATTTCTGTGTGTGTGTTCCTAAAGTATTTGGTTTTTTTTAGAGGCAGATCGTTGTAACTTTAGTTTTTATTAAATCCTTCTTTGATTCTGAACCCAAACAGTTAATTCCATTCACAGTTTAATCCACAGCTGTGATTAACGCCTGCACACGCCTGCTTCAACCTGCTTCAACCTGCTCTCAAACATCTACAAGGACCTTTAATGTCCCCGTAATGTACCTAAACTAAGGGGATGAAGGGGGGGGGGGTCGTCAGCGATGGGAGGGGTCTTCTGTCAGCAGGTGAAAGTACTAACATTCTGTACTGCAGTAGAACTACAACTACTTGTGTGGAAAAAATACTCCTTTACTTAAAAGTAAAACTTCTACATTGTAATAAAGTAAAAATAAAACTGCATTTCTTTGCCATGGATGAAATGTGTATTTAAAAAGAGGAAAGTTTGAAAAGTATCTAAAAATAAAGCCTTTAAAAGTGAGTTAGTGGTTAGAACATGTGTTTGATCAGGTCAGATACTCAGTTTAGTGGCTATGGACAAGAAATGTAGGAAAAAATGTCACAATTTAGATGGAACGCCATCATTATGACATCAAAAAAAGTCACATGTGAAATAAAAAAAAAGTATAATTATGAGATAAAAAGTCAAAATTACGAGATACAGTCATACATGTGCGATAAGAAATGAATAATTATCAAAAAAGAGTTAAAATTTTGTGCCATACAGTGATAATAATCAGCTAAAAGTCATAATTGTTATATAGAAAAAGTCCACAGATTTTCCCTCTGAAGCCACTGTTTAGTTTATAAAATACAATACAGACATTTATAGAAATGTAAAGATTGACAATTAACAATAAGATAAAAAGTCATTATGAAATGGAGAAAAAAGTTGGCAATATGGAATAAAAAAAAATATATATCATTTTTTAGATAAGTCTAAATTCTGAGAATTGTTCTATAAAGTACATATATTTGTATAAAGTTTTTGAAAAGTCATTGAGTTTAAAGGTGTTTAAAGGGCAGTGACGTTGGTGCAGGTCTGGACACGCTGCTGTGGTTTATTAACTTCAGATTAAACGACCTGTTACTGGAAACGACTCACACTGGATGTTCTTCTTACGTAAACGTACTACAGACGCACAGCATGTGGCGGGGAGCGGGAACACTGATGTGAGGGGGGGGGGTCACAAGCAAAATAAATGTCCAAAGCTAAATATCACACCCCCTCAGCCAGAGTTGAACCCTTTAACCCCTGGTCTGGGTTAGTTTAAATAACTGTTTTTATTATTTTGTTGATGGAACTGATGTGTGGACGTGAACAGGTGTCAAAAAGAACAATCCCAGGGGTCTCCAACTCCAGTCCTCAGGGGTCGGTGTCCTGCATGGTTTAGATACATGATTCAGTTTTAACCCTTTAACTGCTGAGACTTGAGCAGTTCCACGTGCAAAACGATTACACTAAACAATAAAATGAAGAATAAAACAACAAAATAATTAGGAACATGAACAATGTAAGACAAAAATGGAACAAAATTAAAGTAAAATAGTTAAATAAAAACAAAATATAAAAAAAATTAAACAAAATGTGACACATTTAACCAATAGTACTAATAAATATTTGCTAAATTATATATAACATGGAAACATTTGCAAAAAAAAAGATCTATTATTGAAATTTGGTCCCAGCAGTTTTAATTTTGACTTTTTCTAAATTAGTTGCATTTTGACACTTGTTCAACGAGCGAAACTCAGTAAAAACACAGTAAAAAAAATAAAATAAAAAATGTAATGAATATTTAAACTGAACCATTCATTCAGAACATGATCATCATTCTCTGCAGAACCTGTTAATGAGGTGTAATTATTACATAATTCCTTAAAGTCAAAATTAAAACTGCTGTGACCACATTCCAATAATAATTTATTTTGCAAATTTTTCCATTTTATTTATAATTCTGCGAATATTTTAGTGGGTTTTTTTCCATTTTGTTCTGAATGGATGGTTTGTTTTAAATATTCACAAAAATTTAACAGTTTTTTTTTTTTTTTTTTTACTATTTTGTTGATGGAACTGGTGTATGGAGGTGAACAGGTGTCAAAAATAAACTGATTTAGAAAAAGATAAAACTAAAAGTACTGGAACCGAATTACAATACTATTTATTTGTTTACTACATTTTAGTAAACCCCCCCCCAAAATTGACGTTTTGTAAATATTTCAGTTTTTGTTCATTTCATTCTGAATGGATGCTTTAGTTTAAATATTTAGAAAAATTCTACATATTTTTTAATTGTATTTTTGTTCATAGAAACGATGTATGGAGATTAACGAGTGTAAATCTACACCAATCAAATTACAACACTACTTATTTCTTTCTTTATAATTTTTGGCAATTTTTTTCACCATGTTATTTATTCTTTTGTAAATATTAAGTTTTTTCCTCATTTTTGTCGCTTAATTTAGTTTACTTTTTTTATGTTCTTAATTTTTCTTCACTTTTGTTTTATTTGTGTCTTACTTTGTTCATGTATTATTTTGTTGATTTCTTATTCATATTTGTTCATTTTATTTATCACTTATTTTTGTTTTGTTGCATATTTTCTTTTTCTACCATTAGGTTATTATTATGTTTTTCCATTTGTATCTTACTTTCTTCACGTTACTTATTATTTTGTTGATTTCTTATTAATTTTTGTTCATTTTATTTAACACTTTGGTTGTTTTTGTACATTTTGTTAATTATTTAATTGAAAAAAAGGGAAAAGAAGAAGGAAGGAAGGAAAAAAGAAAACAATAAACAACAAAAAAACTCTATTGTTACCTACTTTCCTATCTGCTCATTTGTTTTTAGTAGTTTTTTTGTTTTGTTTTTTGTATATAGGTCTATGTTTAGTACTTCAGTTATTGATTATTGGTATTGTTATTATTGTTATTGTTGTTATTTTATTTATCATCATTTTTGTACTATGCACTATATTACTATAAGATGAATTTAGGTTATTGGGGAAGTGAAGAAGGGGTAGAATTAAATAAACTTATGCTTCATCCTACTCCTTTTCGGACATGTCATTGTTATTATTATTGTTGCTGTATTGATTATTGTTGCACTTTGCACATGTTTGAAATAAATCATTCAAATCAAATCAATTTTTTTTTTTCACTGTGAAACTGCTCAAGTCTCAGGAGTTAAAGAGTTAAAAATACACAGCCTAAAAAATGTCATTTATGATCAGGTTGTGGTCTTAGTTTCAGGCGACAGTGAGCAGTGATTTTAAACAGAGCGATGTTCAGGGGCGGCTCAGTTCAAGGCTGTTCATGAGCTCTTAAAAAATGTCACAAGTTTCCTCTTTGGTTTTGAAGGAGGAGAACGTGTCACTAAGCCTGGAGCGTTGCAACACAGCACCATTAGGAGCTGGTATGTTTATATTATATAACTATAACCAGATTAATGCAGCAGTGGTTTCAGTGGGACAGACAGTGGGACTTTGCACTGGAAAAAATCTAGTGTGTATTTTTCTCATTTCTGATCCAAATATCTCATCTCACTTAAAATAACACTTTCAGGGTCCACATGTGATCTGCAGTGGGCTGAACCAGGAACACAATAACAAAAATAATGGCATAATAATAACCTATAAATAATGACAATTCCATTTTTTTTCTTGGTTTTACTGCAAAAACCCCATTAAATTATGAAAACACTTACTTTAGTGAAATATTCAAACAAAAACAGTGCAAATAATGTGAAGAACTGAAATTCTTAGGAAAAATAAGTGCAGTTTTAATAATATTCTGCCTCAAATGATCAGTTCTACATGTGTGTTATCAATGAAGATCTTCAAAGACACTGAACACAGAAAATGGTTCAAATTTCTTGAGAAATTTCAGGTTGTTTATATTTGTTCAGGGTTTTCACATTTTATTGTTACAGGATAGGTTGTAAATTTACAGGATTTAATGTTTTTTATAGTAAAGCAAATACAAAAACTATTTGAAACTGTTATTTACTGGCATAATTTAATATTTTTTCAGATCCAACTGATAACAAAATATGGAGTTATTTTTTTATTTAAATATTATTACACAACAAAAAATATCTTAATCTTACCAAGTGTATTTTCCTCATTTGTAATCCAAATTTCTCTGCACATTTACAATGAGACAAGATGAACTCTTTCAGTGAGATTTAAGAATTGATTTTTATACAATAGTTTAAGAAAATCTTACTTAAGAAATTTTACCAAGATAATTTTCACTTGTTCCATTGGCAGATTATTTTTTACATTTCATTTATTTATTTATTTATTTTTTGCTTAATTCATGCAAGTGTGCATGTGTGTGGTTCCAGTGTACAAATGCATACGTGTAACTAATAGTAAGATATTCCTTTTATTTGTCCCACTAGGGTAAAATTCCAGGTTTGCAGCAGCAAGATTAATGCACAGTATAAAAATAATGACTTCTATAAATAAACAATTCTATATACAGTTATTTATTTATGTATTTTTTAATAGAAATATATACACATTAATATAAATGACTCCACTGTTATTGGATGGACTGCACTGTCTTTGTGTGTGTGTGTGTGTGTGTGTGTGTGTGTTTGCTTCTCAAAAATAAGAAGACAGAAGGGTGGTTGAGAGAACTAAAAGGAAAATCAATAAATGTCATATCCCTCGTTTATTTATTTATTCCATTTTATTTCAACCATTGAGAAAATTTATAAACACTGAATGAAAATGATGAAAAAATATTAACAACCGCATTTAAAAGGCACAAAAAATGTGGTATAAAAGATTAAAGACAAAAAAAGAGCAATAGAAAATAATGTAATATTAAATACATAAAGATTTATTAATTGAAAAAAAAAGGTGGGGGGTTAAACATAGGATCAGAAACATTTATTTAGGTTACCTTAGCTTCATTAGCTTTAAAACCAAAGGTGGAAAGACAGTCTACCTTTGTCCATTATACCATAACATTTCAGAATTTTATCTTTTTTTTAACCATTGTCACAGTCATGGTAGCAGTTCTAATCTTCCACTTTATATATTAAATCAAGCTAACGTAAGTAAATTAACTTCCAGTAAAGTAAGCTAACGTAAGGTAAGCTAATGTTCCCCTGGCTGTGTTTATTTTCTATTTCTTAGACCATATATCCACCTGTTGTTATGCTCACTGCACACTTCTGAACAATTGAATAATTAATATTAATATATGGATGTATATCACACCAAATGTCATAGGGGTAGGCTAACATTTGGATATGGTGCTTTGCTAATGCACTGGTAGCGTTATATGATGTAGGTAAGATAAAAGGTGAGTTTAATTATGAGAAGTCTTTCAAAACACTATTACATTAGTTAGATTTCTCTTTGCTTCTAGGTTTTTACTTCCCTTGTCTAAGGACAGAGGGTTTCCTTCATCTGCTGTTGATTTGACTTGTCTTGGAAAGGCATTTGCACCAACCTTGTTAGTGTTGCCAGATTAAGTTGTGCTCCTGAGTTGTTTTAGGGGATGCTCACTATCTATCCCACAATTTGAAAACCCCTGCTTTAGAGGGAGTCATGCATGTTGTTTCAGTGGTTCTATTCATTGAGCTGCAGGAAAACAAAGGTCCCAAAAGGTCTTGTGATTTATCTTATATTTGCACAAATGACAAATGTCACAAATGTGACATTTTTTTAATTGTTAAAGTGTTCATGGAACCTAATAAAATGCATAATAATAATAATAATAATAATAATAATAATAATAATAATAATGTGATATGGACATTTAGAAGGAGAATAGTAGTGTTCTCTGGAAGCGTTTATAAATGTTGGCCACACAAAAGTGCAGAGGTCAACATGTGTGCTTAAGAATAAAGGCTTACAAATCACATTAGAAAAACCCCTACCTCTAAATAAAACCTTCTCAGTATCAAGGCAAAGAAAAAAAAAAGGAAATGAAAATGTTGTCATGTTTGTATTTATATTGTTTTGTTTGTCAGTGTTTATTCAATAGTTACTTTTCCATTATTCCATCCAAAGCAATTCCTCAATTGTGGGATCAATAAAATACTTGTATTCTATTCTGCCTGCACAAGACTTGTGTGTCATTTTTTTTTTTACATTTTTAAAAATTTTTTAATTTCCAATAAATCACAAATACAATTATTTATTTATTTTTACAAAATGAATCATTCCATGAACATGGGGATGGATGTAAATATCATGTTGTTTTACAGATGTATTTATTTATTATTATATATTCCCCCTCTATCTCATATTAAATAAAACATAGTGGTCCACACACACTGCACTATGTTTCTGTTCAAACTCTTCATTGTTGTAAACATCTGTCATGTGTTTTTATTTTATATTCACCTGACTGTAGATGCGAGAAAAAAAGGTCTTTCCATTGCAGTTTTCTGTAAAATATAATTTACGCTAAACCCAAAAATAAACCACCTCTTTCCAGCAAAAACATTTTAGTGTGGATTATGTGTAAATTACTGTATATTTGAACCATTTGAGGTTCAATGAAAAAGCAACTGGTGTCACTAAATGTGTGCATCAATTCAAAGTGTATTTTTAATGTAGAAATGTGGGTCCTGAGACGACCAATTAGTTTTTTGGGGTCTTATGCCCCAAATGTTTGGGAACTGTTACCTTAGAGGATCAGTAAATTGAATTTCAAACCTGATTCAGGAATATTCAAACACAATGTTTCTTATATTTACAGTGTTTTGCTGTAAAAAGCAGAAGAAAAAAAATAAAGGTCCCTTGACAAATTTGGTTGAAGATGAAGCATTTATTTATTTATTTATTTATTTATTATGTTTTCTCCTTTTTGCAGGAGGCATGCTGTGCCTATGTGCTGATGGTGACCGCAGTCTACTGGGTGTCTGAGGCCGTTCCCTTGGGTGCTGCTGCCCTGGTCCCTGCATTCCTCTACCCTTTATTTGGGGTCCTTAAGTCCAGTGAGGTTAGTCTGTCAGCTGGATACTTTCTGTGTACATTCTGTGTGTGCTTCTTACAGACTGAACAAAAAAACTACAGTTGACAAGAATACTGGTGGACTGTTTTATTCCATGTACAAGGTCAGGTTACAAACATATCTAATCTAATCAGACCTTTAAGACTGTCACATCCTGCAGTTAAGGTGATTAATACTGTTTTTATTTATTACCTCTGCCAAGGAGGTATTGGTTTCAGTTAGGTTTGTCCATTTGTTTAATTTGTTTGTCTGTCCGCAGGATTGTGCAAAATGTTCTGAATGGATCCCTTCTTAAAATAATTTCTGGAGATGGGTATTAACCCAAATGAGTCCCCATTAAATTTTGAGAATGATCCGGATAACCATCTGGATTCCAAAAATGATAAAAAACAAAAAAAAAATCTGGATTTTTCCCATTTACTTACAATGGATGCATTTTCCAAAATCCACGGCTTGTACAATTCACTCACAGAACATCACAGCCATAGAGGGTTGATGTATTTAAACCACTAATGAAGCGTTCTTCCAGATCAGACCCTAAATCTGCAATTATCAAAGAATGGAATTTGTTCATAATCTTCAAAACTATTAAAGGTTATCCACAAGATTTCAAATACTAGAGGTATGTTTTCATGGTGGATGGTTCAGATAATCCTAAAATCTAAAATGGTAAAATGTTCTTCACTTCTATAGTTGTTCCACCTTCATGGTCAAAGCTCTTTACATTAGCCTCACATTCACCCATTCACACACACTCATACACCAGTACGTCTCTAAGGTCAAAGGTCAGTCCTGCTGGGGGCCTAAGTCAGGGTTCAGTGTCTTGCCCAAGGACACTTCGACATGTGGACATGTGGACATGTGGACAGCCAGAGCTGGGATGCGAACCCCCACTCTACCAACTGAACCACAGCCTAAAGTGTGGCTGCAGCTTTTTGTTCCAACCAAGCAGCAACACACCAGACTAGTTTAATTTTTATTGTTACTAATGAAGCCGCCTTTTGGTTCATAACAATAATATTAGGGGTGTGACAAGATCTCGCAAGATGTAATTTGGTGACATTTCTTGTTTTATTAAAATTGAGACTATTGACGACGCCCCCGCCACTTTCAAATGGTTTGTGATGGTGCAACATTAAGTGCTCCGTCATCTCCTGCCCCAGCTGGGCCGTCTTTCTCTCTCTCCGTCGGGGTGAGTGTGCTCGGTGCTCCTCTCCCACGATGCACTGTTTAAACTGGACATTATTTGGACCTCACTAATAATAATAATAATAATAATAATAATAAACTACTACTCTGCTGTTTCCCCATGTCGTGGGTGCGGGGTGTGCACCCCCAGGCACAAACAATGCTGTACATTGCAGGTAATATGAGCACAACACTGAGACATTTCCAGCTCCACCACAGCTCAGTACTCACTAACCTTTGACCTTTAACCCTAACCACAGCTCAGTACTCACTAACCTTTGACCTTTAACCCTAACCACAGCTCAGTACTCAAATAAACAACTGCACCTGCCAAGAAAACAACGACAAACCACACAACACTGTCAAACACATTCACACCTCAACTTGCACAGTCAAGAGGTACAGTACATTTGATTTTGAAAAAAGGAGAAATATATGATTTTTATTTATTTTATTTTAACCCTTTGGGCGCCCCATTTTTTTTCAATGTTGACATATTTTTTACATGAATATTTCAAAGAGCTGTTGCACAAAAGTGGTAAGAGATAGAGCTTTGCTCCAAATTACAAATTTGTAGGGCAGGACCTAAAGTATATTTTTAAGATATTTTTGTAGATCTAATTTGCATATTATGACATCATCATGACGTCATCAGTAGGCGGACAGCTGAAATTAAGGAATTTCACAGTGGGAGAGACTCTGGATCAATCAAATTGGGATGTTTTGCTTAAAAATTTAATGTTTTGTCATCTACTGAGTGTCTGTGACATTGTTGTTGCTTAAAATACTGTTATTTACTTTAGATGCATCCGTAGTGAGCATCCAAGAAAACATTGATGACATATGTTGACTGCTCGGAATTCTGTTGAAATTTCTCTTGTGTGTCTGGCCATAAAATAAGGTAATTTTAGACAATATGCATGGAAAAAAGAGAAAATACTTCATATATTATCAAGAGGGTTGAAATATCATATTTGAGTATCAATAACTCTAGCTAAGAATCCTTTTTAGCTTTATTATTATATTTATATTTCAGGAACTGATTTTATATTTCAAAGAACTGATTCAAAATACAATTCAAAATATTATTTACATGGCAAAGAACTGATTCAAAATATTATTCAAAACAATGAAACATGTAGGCCTAAGAACTACACAAACATGCCAAATATTCATCCATACACATGCCTCAGGGGGTCACTCAGAAATCAGTTCTATTCTATCTATCCGACATCTCAATCCTCTTGCTCCAGATCGAAAACGTGATCCTGAAGCACCACACTGCACATTTACGCAAAAGTTTTCCTGGTCAGATTCCTCACTATCACTGCTACTACTTCGGTCAAAATCATCAAATGTTGGATCTTCAGGTTCAGAATCCGAGTCAGCTAAGACCTGACACAATGCCTCATGAACCGTGAACCTCTTTTTTGCCATTTCGTGTGTTTGATGTATAACTTTAGTCAGCAATGCGAGAGCAGCCGCCTCCGTAATACTCCGGAATAGCTCTGAGCGAGCGCTTCGAGGTGCGGTCATTTACCAAGGCATTTCCTGGAAAACTTTTCATGGGGGCAGGGCCTAAATTTGTGCTCGGGAGACAGATTTGCATGTCTGCCACCTAATAGTATGGAGTATGAACTGCATTCAAATCGCAGTTAGATGAGAGAGTGGATTAAACAGAGCACCGCCGCTTGGCGCAAATTTGCGACTTGGGCGCCCAGAGGGTTAACATTCATAACATTTCATTTTAGTTTCAATTCATAGAGGCAGAAGTGACATACTTGGTCAGACTCTTATTTTCAGTCTGCATTGACAGAGAAGAACTTTGTGATTTGCACATATTGTCTGCACTTGAAAAAAGGAGAAATATATTTTATTTATTTTAAGTTTTATAACATTTTATTTTAGTTTCAATTTGTAGAGGAATAAGTTCATTAAAGGTTAACACTTACAGAGTTCTAAAATCCATGTGCAACTCTGTTAAATAAAAGTCTGTTGTCCATTCATATAATTTGTAATTTAGTTTTCTTAAAATCTTGCTTAGTCTTGTGAACCCAATCTCATGTCTTGTCTCATCTCATGAGCTGAGTGTCTCGTCACACCCTTAAATAATAGTCTTATATTTAGCATTATTATATTTTTACTCATCACCATACCGTGTGCTCAGTAGTTTCCACACTTGTTTGCTTTTAAAAACAAAACAAACAAAAGACAAGTGAGATGTAGTAATGTATACATTAAATGTGCTTTATAATGAAATATTGAACTAAACCAAAATGAGCAGAGACATGACCATTTATTAATACCAGGTTTCCTTTCACTGTTCATCATCAGTCCTGAACAGCAAGACAACCTGTCCAATATATCCTTTAAATTAGCACTTAAAACATTGTCTCTTACCACTGTCTGATCAGGGATACAGATTTATTTGGACCTAAAGAGGTATTTATGATTTTTATAATCCATCAGTATGTAATTAGGTTGATGCTATTTCCAATTTCTTTCTTATTGAGTCATTGTACAAACTGAAACTCATGAAGTTATTCTGTGTAGTAGTAATGAAATATTTTCATGCCCTAAGTCAGGGGTTCTCAAACTTTTTTGGCCCAGGTCCCCCTTGGAGGGGTGACATTTTTCCATGTCCCCCCTCATCCTCGCGATACTGAAAATGATAAAAAAACACTTCAACAATGATTATTATGAAACAATGATAACCTTTTTTAATAGTGCTTTTGTGCAAACCAGCCACATTTTCAGGTATTATAATATAAATGAGCACTTCAGAAACAACAATTTTAAATAATTTTAAAATAATAAACGGAACAAAAGACACACAAAACCGTGTGTGTGTGACAGACAGACAGACAGACAGACAGACAGACAGACAGACAGACAGACAGACAGACAGACAGACAGACAGAGACTTAATGAGAGGGATGATCTTGTCAAACTCAATATAACTATCAATGTACTTTCTCTTTTTAGGGTTAGGGCGTTTGTTTTTGTCATTGTCATTTTCATTGTCATTTCTTTTACCACTTCTTGAGGAACTTGGCGGACACAAAAATTGATCCATGTTCGCTGCAGGGTGGCTAAAAATAGCCTGTGACTCGCTCCGTCTCAATTTAGTCAAGCTGGCGTCAAACAGCGCTGTTACTTCCGCCCGCTCGCTACAAAATAAAACTTCCGCATTTCAAAATAAAACGGCAAAAAAAACCAAACCAAAAAAAACCAAAACAAAACAAAACCGTGAATAATTTCGCGTACCCCCTGGACATGCGCCACGTCCCCCTAGGGGTCCGCGGACCCCAGTTTGAGAACCGTGGCCCTAAAGCACAGGTGTCCTATCCTGGTCCTGGGTGATTCTCAAGAAACGTTAAATTATTGCGGTCATGAGAACATACATTATGGTGATGCCAATAATGTTAACTGTAGCATTAGGTATTGCTGCATTGCTTTGGATTAATTTTGATTAATCATGATTAAAACCTGTTATGTCAGTGAACTGTTATGTCTGGGGGTGATTTGTAGTCAAATTTCCCACAAAATGTACAAAAACACACTGAGAAACAAAAAATGACTTGGAAAGAATATACAAAAATAAACTGTGATAAACAAGAGATGAAAAATCCTAAACTTACTCAAAAAGTCTTCTAAAATACAGAAAAAAAACACCAATAAATGTGGTAAAATGTGATAAAAATATGAATACATATGTATTTAAGATGTTCATTCAACACCTGTAACAGTTTGAACAGAACAACTGTAAATAAATCCATTGAATTGTGTTAAAATTCATACTAAGCTTAATGATGACAACGGATTAATTCACATTAATTTTGTATAAACCAGGTGTTTGTTTTCACTTTTGGTCAGTGTTCTTTCATCCCATCTCTGCTCACATGTTTTTACTCCTCCACCAGATTTGGATTAGGGTTAGTACTTGAACCAAGTGCAGCATCACTACGTTTATTTAGCCCTGGACCACTTTCTTCTGTATTAATTAGTAACTTTAACCTCAGTATTACATAAATAAGAGCTGTGAGCTTCATGTGACAGAAGCACAACGACAAACAGTGACAAAGCAGCCTGTTAACACTGCTCTAAGCCTCTTGTCATAGTGTTCTGTAAATGTGCCAAGTTTTATGCAACGATTTCAGTCTATTTCTCAGTTTGTCCCACACCCCCTCGCCCCTTCTGAGAGGAACCCACTTGAGACTACTTGCATAAACGTGCATGCACATAACTGAAGTTAGGTTTTGGTGAATAAGTTAATATAGCTGCATTCTAAACCTATGCTTTTCCCATTGACTTAATATTGACATATTTTTCAATTTTATTTTCCGTTTTACAATTCACGCACGGGTGGTGCAGTGGTTAACATTCATGTCTCACAGACAGAAGGTTGTTGGTTCTATTCCCACACCAGACCTTTCTGTGTGGAGTTTACATGTTCTCCTCGTGTCTGCGTGGGTTTTCTCCAGGTACTCTGGCTCCTCCCACCATCCAAACACATGCACTGATAGGTTAACTAGTTAACTAGTTAACTAGTTAACTGGTTAATCTAAATCACCCATAGGTGTGAATGTGACAGTGATTGTTTGTCTATATATGTTCAGTCCTGAGATGAACTGGAGACTCATACAGGGTGTACCCCGCCTTCACCCACTTGAGCTGGGTTAGGCCCCCAGTGACCCCTGTGACCCCTGTGACCCTAGTGAGGATAAAGCGGGTTCAGATGATGAGACGAGACAATTCACTCACAAAAATCACAGCCATAGAAGGGTGGATATCTAAATAAACCACCAATGAAGAGTTTTTCTGGATCAGATCCTGAAGAAAGCCACCATTATCGAAAAATTTTATTTAATATATTAAACTATTACAGGTATCCACAACTTTTCAAATACTAGAGGTATGTTTTCAGGGTCGACGGTTGTAATCCTACAATATAAGGTCTATAGAGGTTAGATCCACTCACTCACTGTGACCCTATTAGACTTGGCGGAGGTTTGCAGTCTTTGTCTTGTAATATTGCTAATCAATTTGATTTAGAATCAGCCTTCAGGACACTAAAGGTCACTGTACAGCATTGTTAGAATAAAACACAATTAGAGTTGTTTGATACTGAATGTCAATACTCTGGGAATAAATGGCCACGACAGTCTTGGAAAAAAAATACTGTACATTTTTAATTTTAAAAGATATATATATATATATATATATATATATATATATATATATATATATATATGGAAACAACATGATGCAACTTTTTTCCAGACAGATTATGCAATGGCCCCTACAGTGGACATTTTTTGTTTGTTTTATTTATTTTTTTATTTTTTTAAAGAAATAAAGCTGTAAAACTCTTGTCCGCTACAGATGTCAAATTGCATTGCTAGGTGTCAGGAGGATGTAAAGTATCCTGATATATGTATTGAAAGCAGGGCTCTACACTAACTTTTTTTTCCAGGAGCACACGTGCCCCTAAGTTAAAAAATTTAGGAGCACACAAAAAAAATAGGGGTACAAGTAGGTTTTAGTTTTAAATGTTTATTTATTTACAGTGCAGTACTTACGCACAGATACCAACATTGTTGAATGACTGCTGTCATTTGTGTTAATTTAGAGCAGACCATAACATAACTTTGTATTATGGGATGCTTTGTCCTTTGATACATTTTAGAACGTTGTATTGGCTGCCTTGTTATTAGATCCATTTTAGAATGATTAACCCTTTAACTCCTGAGACTGAGACACAGTAAAAAATAAAATAAGATAAAATAAGCAACACAATGAACAAAAAACAGTCAAAGTGATCAGTAAAATGAACAAAAATGAATAATAAACCAACAAAATAATATGTAACATGAACAAAGTAAGACACTAACAGAACACAATTAAAGAATAAATAAATAAATAAGAAATAACGTGGAAAAAAGGCAAAAAACAAAAACCCACCAAACCCAAAATTAAGTAAAAAAAAAAAAAAGAAGGAATAAATAACTAGTGTTGTAATTTGGTTCCAGTAGTTTTAGTTTGAGCTTTTTCTTTTTCTTAATCACTTGCTTTTCGACACCTGTACATCAGTTCCATGAACAAAATTCTCAGTAAAATAACAGTTAAAAAACACTTGAATTTGTCTGAATTTTTAAACTAAACCTACAGCCAGCTCATGTGTTAGATTAGCACAACAAAATAAGAATTAAAATACAATAAACAAACCCGTAAGAATAGACACTAAAGTTGAACAAGTTAAATAAAGTAGATTGATGAAGGAAAATTCAAAAATATTTAGCAAAAATTAAACATTGAGTGAATGCACTTTGTTTGTGAAGGTCAGATCAGTGCTCAGTTATTCTGGACTCGTTGTGTTGGACAGTAATTGGCTGAAAGTACTACAAATTAATTGGCGGAAACAATCAGTGGGAGAAGATCATTACCATATAGCACGCGTTCTAGCACACGTTATGGAACGCGTACCAGAGCGCGTCCTGTAACGCGTGATATAATAAAGACAACGCGTGGCTATGTGAACACTTTGTCTTGCCATACGGAACTAGCAGAGCACACGTCAAAAATGATAGGCTGACATGCTCACGGTGGCCTCCGTGGTGGTAACGTGATACTATGCGCTACCGCCTGGCTGCCGCCCGCCGCGCATAAACGTTCGACTATATCGAGGCCTTTAAAAGCAAAGTTACATCGGATGGTCCAATCACAGACCTATAGAAATAGTGTATAGGTCTGTGGTCGCACTGGCGTCATCCCGTGTGCTGTCAGAGGCAGCTGGAGAAAAAAAGAGACTTTAACTTACACGCCGGCATTACGGCTGTGCCAGAGCTAATGCGAGTGAAATGGGCGCACTGTAGAGCCCTGATTGAAAGCAGTCTACAGCAGCAGTTTACTTTAGCTCATCCATCCTTTTACTAATGCTGTTATTCAGTGTGACGCCTCAGATGGGATTGAAAGTCGAGCCTCATTGTAAATGAACATGAATACCCTTCTATATAATTGGAATTTCAATAGTGTAAATGTAACCTCACTATTAAAATGTCAGAAAGGGAATGTCTTGCTTGTGGTAATATTTAAATAGCCAGATAAGCTATTTTATATCGACCAGTGGTTTTCAAATAGTGAGGCGGGCCTCCCCTGGGGGGCACCAGAGGGCTTCAGTGACATGAGAAAAAAGAAACCTGAATAAAGAAAAATAAATGTAAACATGTGGTTAGCTAAGTACAGTACATGCAAATGGAAAAATTAAACCTGAAGTGAAAAGGAGAGAAACGTATGAAGATGTGTTAAGAGACATTAACGCACACGGATGTTAAAATATGTTTTAAAAAACAGGTACAAACACACAAAGATGTTAAAATATGGAAGGAAAAGTGTTGGAAGCATACACAGATGTAAACATTTATTTAAAAAGATGCTAAAAATGCAAAAATGTTAAGTGTTAAAAAAGATGGTAAAAACATGCACAGATATTAATTTGTTTAAACATAATAATGGATTAGATTCATATAGTGCTTTTCTACGACACATACTCACAGTGGATCCATTATTCACTCACTCTCACATGCTCCCTCTAGTGGTGGTAAACTACATATGCATCCACAGTTGTCCTGGGGCAGTCTGACAGAAGCCCCTCTGACCACCACCAAACATTCATCCATACACCAGTGTGAGTAGCAGCAGTAGGTCAGAGTGGGATTTGAACCTCCAACCCTTTGGTTATTGGACAACCTGCTCTACCAACTGAACCACGGCCACCCCTGTAGATGTTAAAATATGGGGGAACAAATGTTAAAAACATCCACAAATGTCAACGGTTAAACCTCCCAAAGCATATTTCAGTTTGTAAATCCAAAAGCCAAATGTTAAGGGTATGTTTTTAATTTCTAGTCCAAATATCACATCACACCTGAGTCACCTGAAGAGGAACGTTTCAGTCGGATATAAGAATTTATTTTTAGACCATAAATCTGGAAAATGTAATTTAAAGAAATCTTACCGAAATCATTTCCACTTGTTCCACTGTTCTTTACTTAATTTAAGGAATAATATCTTTTTTTTTTTTTTTTTTTAAACTTGTTTTTAGTGGGGCATTTTTTTCCAGTGTGCAGTTGAAAGAGAGACAAGTGGGGATGGAGTCATGTGTATAATATGAGAGGCGGTCCCACTTTGGAGGAAGTGCAGCAGGTTTTAGGTGAGAGGTTGAGAAGACGTGGGCTTATACAACTGCCCTGTGGGTGGGGAGTGGAGCAGATTAAAAAGAACAAATGGCAAACTGTAAATGTTGATCCAAACATATGAGGGTGAAGTGGGTGAAGTATGGAAACGTAGAACCCCCCCCCCCCCCCCCCCCCCCCACCCAACACCACCACAATCCACCCACCTTTTTTCCCCCCTGTCTCCTTACATCAAGCAAACTATGAAAAATAATATCCAAATCTTATTCAGTAATAGATTAACCCTCTGGTTTCTGTCCCACAGAAGAACTTAATAAACATCCAGTTTCCTCAATTTGCTTCAGGTCAAAATTGGATAAAACGGGAAAGGGCCGTCATGGTTTTTTTCTTCTATTATTCATTTAAACACAAAAAGGAAAACTGAAAAAAAAAAACCCGCATCACCATGTTTTTTTTCTTTTTGGTTTTGGAAACAAATAATAAAGAAAGAAGTTTTTATTTTTTTTTTTACTTATTTTTTGTTTTATTTTGAAAAATGAATGAATGAATGATACACGGATTGAGACAGATTGTTGGTCTGTTTGTTTGTTTGTAAAAACTACTGGAGGAATTTCCATGAAATAAAAAAATTTTCAGGTGCAAAGTGAACGTGAATAGATCCCATTAAATTTTGGTGACCGTGGGTCAAAGTTCAGTCACCAAAATGTGTTTTCACAATGATAAGCGATGGGGCAAATCAGGTAAAATGTGTGTGTGTGAGGGGGGCGGGGCTTGTTGTGCCAGACACCACTTTTCCTTTTTTTTTTTTTTTTTTTTTAAACCATGTGCACATTTTAGTTGATGCCCATAATTTTAAAGATCATAAAAAAATTTAACTACTTTTGAATTATGATCTTATTTAAATTCTAAAAAATCTGAAGCTTTGAACACAAAGTGCAAAGTCTGCATAAAAAGCACACTTTGGTTAACTGAGGTGTGTGTGTGTGTGTGTGTGTGTGTGTGTTCAGGTAGCAGCAGAGTACTGCAAAGACACCACTCTGCTGCTGATGGGAGTCATCTGCTTGGCAGCCTCCATAGAAAAGTGGAATCTGCACAAACGCATCGCTCTACGCATGGTGATGATTGCAGGAGCCAAGCCTGGGATGTGAGCAGCACAAACGAACCCTGTCATACATTCACACAGATGCACCAGACAACTTTAAAAATACTACAAGTACTTCATTACTGTCCTTGGGTAGATTTTTTTTATGCATCTGCACTTTAGTAGTATTTATTTTTCTGTAAACTTACATGTATATAAATATATGTACTTTATACTCTTTACATGTATATAAATATATGTACTTTATACTCCTTACATGTATATAAATATATGTACTTTATACTCTTTACATTTATATAAATATATGTACTTTATACTCCTTACATGTATATAAATATATGTACTTTATACTCTTTACATTTATATAAATATCTGTACTCTATACTCCTTACATGTATATAAATATATGTACTTTATACTCTTTACATGTATATAAATATATGTACTTTATACTCTTTACATTTATATAAATATATGTACTTTATACTCCTTACATGTATATAAATATATGTACTTTATACTCTTTACATTTATATAAATATCTGTACTCTATACTCCTTACATGTATATAAATATATGTACTTTATACTCCTTACATGTATATAAATATATGTACTTTATACTCTTTACATTTATATAAATATATGTACTTTATACTCCTTACATGTATATAAATATATGTACTTTATACTCCTTACATGTATATAAATATATGTACTTTATACTCTTTACATTTATATAAATATATGTACTTTATACTCCTTACATGTATATAAATATATGTACTTTATACTCTTTACATTTATATAAATATCTGTACTCTATACTCTTTAGATTTATATAAATATATGTACTTTATACTCCTTACATGTATATAAATATATGTACTGTATACTCCTTACATGTATATAAATATATGTACTTTATACTCTTTAGATTTATATAAATATATGTACTTTATACTCCTTACATGTATATAAATATATGTACTTTATACTCCTTACATGTATATAAATATATGTACTTTATACTCCTTACATTTATATAAATATATGTACTTTATACTCTTTAGATTTATATAAATATATGTACTTTATACTCTTTATATTTATATAAATATATGTACTTTATACTCTTTAGATTTATATAAATATATGTACTTTATACTCCTTACATGTATATAAATATATGTACTTTATACTCTTTAGATTTATATAAATATATGTACTTTATACTCTTTACATTTATATAAATATATGTACTTTATACTCCTTACATGTATATAAATATATGTACTTTATACTCCTTACATGTATATAAATATATGTACTTTATACTCTTTAGATTTATATAAATATATGTACTTTATACTCTTTACATTTATATAAATATCTGTACTCTATACTCCTTACATGTATATAAATATATGTACTTTATACTCCTTACATGTATATAAATATATGTACTTTATACTCTTTACATTTATATAAATATATGTACTTTATACTCCTTACATGTATATAAATATATGTACTTTATACTCCTTACATGTATATAAATATATGTACTTTATACTCTTTACATTTATATAAATATATGTACTTTATACTCCTTACATGTATATAAATATATGTACTTTATACTCTTTACATTTATATAAATATCTGTACTTTATACTCTTTAGATTTATATAAATATATGTACTTTATACTCCTTACATGTATATAAATATATGTACTGTATACTCCTTACATGTATATAAATATATGTACTTTATACTCTTTAGATTTATATAAATATATGTACTTTATACTCCTTACATGTATATAAATATATGTACTTTATACTCCTTACATGTATATAAATATATGTACTTTATACTCCTTACATTTATATAAATATATGTACTTTATACTCTTTAGATTTATATAAATATATGTACTTTATACTCTTTATATTTATATAAATATATGTACTTTATACTCTTTAGATTTATATAAATATATGTACTTTATACTCCTTACATGTATATAAATATATGTACTTTATACTCTTTAGATTTATATAAATATATGTACTTTATACTCCTTACATGTATATAAATATATGTACTTTATACTCTTTAGATTTATATAAATATATGTACTTTATACTCTTTAGATTTATATAAATATATGTACTTTATACTCCTTACATGTATATAAATATATGTACTTTATACTCTTTAGATTTATATAAATATATGTACTTTATACTCCTTACATGTATATAAATATATGTACTTTATACTCTTTAGATTTATATAAATATATGTACTTTATACTCTTTAGATTTATATAAATATATGTACTTTATACTCCTTACATGTATATAAATATATGTACTTTATACTCTTTAGATTTATATAAATATATGTACTTTATACTCTTTAGATTTATATAAATATATGTACTTTATACTCTTTAGATTTATATAAATATATGTACTTTATACTCCTTACATGTATATAAATATATGTACTTTATACTCTTTACATTTATATAAATATATGTACTTTATACTCCTTACATGTATATAAATATATGTACTTTATACTCTTTACATTTATATAAATATATGTACTTTATACTCCTTACATGTATATAAATATATGTACTTTATACTCCTTACATTTATATAAATATATGTACTTTATACTCCTTACATTTATATAAATATATGTACTTTATACTCCTTACATTGTCAGAATAGACTTGTTAATAAACAGGTGTGACAGTAATAAAAATTTAAACTGCATGCAGTCTCAAAGGCCTTCACCATCCCTCGCGACCGCCGACAGCGAAATGACGTTGTATTGTGGGTGGGATGCGATATTCGGCCAGAAACATACGCTTTCCTATAAATATGCAGGGGGTGCTACAGAGTGATTAATTTGAAATGTTGTGTGTAAATGTAGAACTGTGAGACTGACAACTGAGTGAAATCTGAGCCAAAATGGTTTTCGTATGTATGAACTACAGCCGTTTTAGTAAAGGCGAATTTGTAGGGGGCGCTATAGAACAAAATAATAATTTAATGTGACAGGCGGGTGTAGACCCAGGTGATGGACGTCCCAAGTACAGCCATTTTAATAAAAGTACATTTATTGGGGATGCTACAGTAGAAAATCAGAATGTCTTTAGCTAAATGTTCTGCACTTCTATAGTTGTTCCACCTTCATGGTTCACAGCTCTTTACATTAGCCTCACATTCACCCATTCACACACACTCATACACCAGTAGGTTTTTAAGGTCAAAGGTCAGTCCTACCGGGAGACTAAGGGTTCAGTGTCTTGGACGACCCGCTCTACCAACTGAGCCACAATGTCTGCCACGCTTCTGTCAGTCTGCCCCAGAGTAACTGCTGGGGCATGGTGGGGGTAAACTACATAATATATAGTTTGAATAATGGATTCACTCCAAGTGCTTTGACTATACATTCCACAGAAAAGCACGATATGAAATCCAGGGGCCACCATATTTTTGTAAAAAAAAGTTCCATGTTGACAAAAAATAGGCAGTTATATCTATTATGTGTTATTGTACAACATTTATTAACAATACTTAGACCAACTGCTACAAAAATACACACTCTGAAATACACTTTATTTACCTTTAATAATGAATAAATAAGTAAAGTGGGATAATTATAATAAAGATTTGTCCTATTGAGGCGTGATTAGGATTTATTTAATAGAAAACATGTCAAGGAAGCGTAAAGAGTACATGTACACTTTATTTTATAGATCTTTAAATCTAAATCCAGACATTATTAACATTCATGTTGACATTATGATTAATCAAAATGAATCCAAAGCAACCATGTGATTCATCAGATTAATCTCGTATCTCATATTCATCACTAGCTGTAATGTGTATATATTTCTTTAATATTAATAAATAGTGATGATTAGCCTGGTAGGGGGCAAGCAGGTCTAGTGTTCTGCCCGGTTGATAATGTACTGTAATCTAATCTATTATTATTAGTTATGTTGTGTTTTACCCCTATATATTTATTTATTTATTTATATTCTTCTATTATTGCCCCATGAGTTAAGTGTTTGCTTTACTTCATGACCCCATTTTGAAACAAAATGGGGTGGATATAATGAAATATAATACTTTAATCTTCAGCTGTCATTTTTCACATTCTTCTTGTAATTAATATTCATGTCACATTAAAAGTGTCTTTGGGATTGGTATTATTGACATAAAGAGTGATGTGTCCAACCCAAAACTTAATGGGATCTATTCTGGACCACCTCACACCTTTCCTGAAAATTTTATAGAAATTGTTCCAGTAATTTTTGTGTAAACAAACCAACAACAATCGGACTCAAAAACTATACCCTTCTCCCCTTTGGACAGTGGGGTAAATATTACATTCCATTGTATTTGGCAGATGGACATAATATGTATCACTAGCAGGTACGAGGTCGACAGGAAATGGAAGTAATAATAATAAATAAGTAATAATGTGTCTCTGTTTTCTAGGCTGGTGCTGGGCTTCATGTGCTGCACCGTCTTTCTGTCCATGTGGCTCAGTAACACGTCCACCACAGCCATGGTCATGCCCATCGCAGAGGCGGTGCTGCAGCAGCTCATCTGCACCGGCCTGGCCGACAGCCACGATGACTCTGAGACCGTGGATTCTCCCGAAGATGACGGTGGTAAGCCATGCTCTGCGGGACGTACTGAATTTATATGCATTTAGAAGAACACTATAATCTACAGTATGTGCCATATGTGGAAAGTTGTATATTTTGGGATGTCTTTACTGTTTACTTGTTTATTTTACTGCATCACTGCTGCTATTATGAATAATATATAAATGCTTCCATGTTTTTAACTGGGACACCAGGAAGACTACTAGCAACCACTATGGTGGAAGCTAATAGGGATCCCCAATAAATAAATAATAGACAAAATCCAGGACTTGGACAGTGTAATAATGACTTTTCTTGTTTTCATCTGTTTCAGAAAAAGAAGAAAACCTGGACAAAAACCAGTTAGAGCTGCTTTATCGCAATGACAGGTACTGTGTGTGTGTGTGTGTGTGTGTGTGTGTGTGTGTGTGTGTGTGTGTGTGTGCGTGTGCGCACACAGTGGGAAGAACATCAGTGCATTTGTTACATTGCATTTGATAGATTTCCGTTGTCAAAATTAACAACAGACTAATGGCCAATATATTGGGCTGATAATTATGGGGGGGGGCTGTTGTATTGGTTGATATGTTCTTTTTCCCCTGCCATGGATTACTGACAGGTGAAGTTCACAGCACATTGTGATACAGTCGTGCTAATTCCGTTGCAGTCCCATTTCAGCTTTGAAACACCTGAGAGGAGCTAAAATAACCTGAGACACAAGTGACGTCGTCTCTGTTCGCACCTATTCTTTCATTCGACTATGAGCTGTTGCTTGTTTACTACAGTGTACACCAGCAGATGCAGTACACCATACATAATTATACTAGCCAAACATACAGTCACATCAGTCAAAGTGACTATAGGAAGCTTTTTCAACCAACCAAGATGAATTTTCACCTGCATTTGGCCGAGTTACTGGTGTTTAGAGCTCTGCTTTATAGCCCATGTATGTTATTGCTACCAGTAGATACGTATATAAGCCAAGTCGAATTGGACTTTCTTTGTGGTTTAGTGTAGTATTTAGCAGTGTTGTGGGTACTCGGATTACTTTTTTAGTAATGTGTAATCTAACGCATTAGTTTTGTGAATTCAGTAATCAGTAGGGGTGTGATGAGATCTCGTATGACAAGATCTCACGAGATGTAATTTGATGAGATTTCTCTCCGCGTTAAAATTCTGTCTTGTGTGATTTGTTATCCAGCAAGCAGCTGGACATCTGAAAGCCAGATGTCAAATACTGGTATTACCTGGGTGCGATTTGCTGGGGAACCTGGCACCTGTCATACGTGGGCTGGTCCCTGGTGATACGGTTGATGTGCCGGGGGAGAAGGCGAAGTCCAGGAAGTGGCGAGGTCCGGGCGGAGGGTTCTGTAAAACCCAGAGCTGGTCACAGCGCACCGCCGTAGGAAATGCACCTGACGGGGGTGTATTTCCTCATTCAGACCTCAACGCCAGACCTCAGGCGCCAGATTTGATTTTGAAAGAAGGAGAAATATATTATTTTATTTAGTTTTATTTTATGTTTTTAACATTTATAACATTTTATTTTAGTTTCAATTTGTAGAGGAAGAAGTTCATTAAAAGTTGATGTTTACAGAATTATAAAATCCATGTTAAATAAAAGTCTGTCCATTCATATAATTTGTAATTTAGTTTTCTTAAAATCTCTTCTCGTCTCGATCTTGTGAACCCAATCTTATGTCTCGTCTCGGGAGCGGAGTGTCTCGTCACAACCTTAATAATCAGTACTGCTGTTACTTTCCAAAATAAGTAATCCATTACTTTAAGAATTGACCTCGAAAGGGAATGAAAAATCGTAGCTTTTCTGATGTGGCTGCTTGCGGTGCGGATGTGGTGTGTGTGTGTGTGTGTGCGTGTGTGTGTGTGTGTGTGTGTGTGTGTGTGTGTGTGTGTGTGTGTGTGTGTGTGTGTGTGTGTGTGTGCGTGTGTGTGCGTGTGTGCGTGTGTGTGTGTGTGTGTGTGTGTGTTTCGTTTGATTGATGGAGGTACAAGCATTGTTTTGTGTTTGTATCGGTCATCAATTAAAAGTAGCAGCATCGCCCCAAAAAAGTCCATCATTTGTCAAAATGTTAGATTTACAACAAAGAAAAAGTTTTTAGAGCTATTTAATTAACTTTAGTTTGTTTTGTTCCAGCAACAACTGCACCAAACAGGAGCTCTCTACAGTAAGTGAGGTAGAGTTGTATTCCTTCCTCTGGATAAATGAAAGCGTCCTCTGCAGACGACTCTACTCAAGTGGTTTGTGTGTCTGTGTCTCGTCCTCAGGTCCAGACTGGAGAGGTCAATGGTTTGGGTCTAAGGCCAGAGTTCATCAGACACACCAATGGACACCTGCCGCAGGTCAGGGACATGTTTGTAGATCAGGGGTGGGTCATCATGGTCTACAAGGGATCCTGCATGTTTTACATATGTCCTTTTTTCCTCACACATCATCCAGCTCTGCAGAAGCCTGATGAGGGTTTAATGGAAGATGGAAATATGGAAAACATACAGGATCCCTTGTAGACCAGGATTTCCCACCCCTGTTTTTAGATGGAGGGTGGGACTGAAACTGAACAACATGCTCCAGACGGATGCTATTCATTAGTAGAAATAATCTCCAAAATTTTGACAAATCATGGGGGGGGGTTAATAAGGTGGTAATTTTGCTGTCTTTTCATGGTATTACTGCCTTTGTAACCAAATAATGGATCACTAATAAGGTGGCAATTCTTCAGTGAAGCTCAAAAAAAAGTAAAGTGCAGATGCTATGACGCTGCGTTTCTAACTGGCCTCAATAAATGTTTGTATTCTGCTTTAGAACGCTGAAGGATCTGAAACCCATGGAAACATGTCTGTAAAATACACAGTTTGTGCTGTTGTAACAAAGTAATTTCCTGTCAGGGATCAATAAAGTATCAATCAACCAAAGCAGACAGTAATGATGGTTAGTCAGCCTCTTCAAGTTGGCTATTATATAGCTAACATATATATTATATATATGTCCAAGATAGGTGGTACAAGGGGCACATTTCATACAATTTTACTATCTTGTCACAAATGAAAAATCAAAATTACCACAGAATTACCACCTTATTAGGCGTAATGTAGTGTTACGCTTTTTTCTTTAGTGCTGTCAAACAATTGAAAATTTTAATCCAATTAATTGCAGGGTTATTGAGGATTAATTACAATTAATTGTCATTCATTTTTAATACACATATATCAATCGCATTCCACTTTGCATGAGCAAACGTACTCGAGAAAGAAGTGAATATATCTACACTAAATGTGTTTGTCACACGCTGGGCGATACTTTAGCAGTATCCCAGACTAATGGACAAACTGCCCGTATTTCCCTGCCAGAGACATTCAGAGACATTCTACACTGCAGATGGGTTAACCTCCTGAGACCCCGAGTCCTCTTTCAGAGACGAGACTTTCACAGGTTTATTGAAGAAAAAAAAAAAATTCTACTGCAAAGGATATTCCATGAAAATTAAAACAATACATGTGAAAAAACTGTTGCATTGTACGGTCATGGTTCTCAATAATATCCTTAGAAATATAATACAAGTGTATGTTCTTTTTTAATCTATTTTATTTTTAATGTATTTATTTATTTTATTTTTTAAATTTTTGTTTTGTATGTTTTTTATATATTTGTTTTTATATCTATTTGAAAATGAATTCAGTATCAAACAAGTCCCAATGTCCCACTACAAGTGACATTTGATTAAAAAAAAGAATAATGGGTTTGAAAAAAACTAAATGCTGCAAAGAAAAATAAAACAACCATAATACTTAAATTTAAAAAACAAACTTTTTTTCTTCTTCTCAGAAGGTTAATCGCATTAAAAATCTTAATCAGATGAATCATAATGACGGATTAACGTGTTAATTATGACAACCCTGGTTTAAAGTGAATAATTCATGTATAAAATCGACTTATTTTTCTTTTAGGTTGCGATCGAAATCCCGAATGTAAAGCGAGTGAAGATGAGGAGAGACTCCCAGTACCCCACCAAGAGGGATCACATGATCTGTAAATGCCTTTCACTCAGTATCACATATGCTGCCACAATCGGTGGACTCATCACCATCACCGGCACCTCAACCAACCTCATCTTTGCTGAACAGTTCAACACGTGAGTACACAAACATACAGTTTTGTGGTGTATAGTTTGACTTATAGGTAGATAAATGGTCAAAAAGTCAAAAGGGTGGCATGTTCCCTTATTGTCGTAAGAACGCAGATACCATCATAACCGCTGTGTATATTTTAGGCCACGATCAGACTGCAGGCAAATGTTCCCAAATCCAACTTTTTGCTGCAATTTGACCTGTTAAAGAATGATACAAATCAGATTGTTAATGCTGTCATTCCATGGTTATTTCATGAATATTGCTATATTCTCCATTGTTATTGAATACATTGTGTGTTTGCTCTATTTAAAAAAAAAACAAAACATCCAGATTGCTTTGTTTCCAGCTGTTTTTTCGCAGTAGAAAAATGACTTGAGGTCAAACAACAGAGTTTACAGGTATTTCCTCATGACGCTGTGAAGGGGTGTCTCTGATTGGCTCAGAATGCGTGTGTCATGATGGGGTGAGGTGGAGACAGGACTCAGATGCCCAGTGTTGAAGGGAAAAGTAATTTAATGACAAACTGAACCAAAATGAAGATACAGACAAAGACTGAAACAGAACTAAAACCAAACAAACCCTGGGAGTAGATCAGCCAGAGTCCGTGGTGGTGAACAAATGTCCAGGTTATGGTGAAAAGGGAAATGGCAGTGTCCAGAGTAACACCCAGCTAGGTTTCTTGCCATCGCTTGTTCTGAAAACGTGCAGGAAAAAAAGTCTTTATTTCCACAGAGAGCACATGAACCAGTTTGACACGCCATTTTTTCAAGTTTGTGCAGCAACTACTGTGGCACCGTCTTCTCTTGTAGATGCTAATGCTAATGCTACGTCAGATCCACTGCAATGGGGGACGGGCTTAACTCTATCTGGGTGACGCTAAAGTCTGTCTGATGTCAGATGGACTGGCTTTTTTTGGTCCCTGGTTCCTGTTGTTGTTTTGTGTGAATGCAGTATGCAGCCAGTGGAGGTGATGAACCACTGTCAAAGGAGCGCGTGTTGGTAAGTCTGGGTGACCCATCAGATTCCAAAAGGAGCGTGGAAAAGTGGTTTAAAATGTATTTTTTTCAACCTGACCCAGGCCGCTTTCATAAGTGATACTAAATCGAATACGTAGCCAGTATTTGGCAGTGTGACTTCAGTCTGAACGGCCATGTCTCATGTATTCGACTTTTTCAGTTACTCCTATGATTGACACAACAAACATAAAGATCCAGAGGTATGATATTATGAGTTTGCGACTAGCTTAATGTATTTCCAATTCCCACAGATACTTAAACCTGTGACTATCCACAGGTTGACCTTTAGCATCAGTGTTTTCAGTCATCAGGCTGTAGATGCTAAACCTTGAACCAATCACAGTAAAACTGTTCATAGTCCTTAAAGGAGCTTCTTCCACTGTGTAGTAACTTATGCCCAAATCCAGATACAGTAATCAACTAACTGTAAGCAGGTCCAGGGGGCGGGGCCAGTGGGTACCGGTGAACCTCGATAGTTCGTAGCATAAACGTATATCTCTGATCTTCAGCTTCTCTCTATATGAACCTCTTGCCTCATACATTTTTTTTTTAATCTTAAATTTTTATTTATTCAGCTCTTTCCTGCATGTTGATACTATGCTGTTGCCCATAGCAACCACTAGCATCTTAGCCTTCCACATATGTCCCATACTATGTCATCTTTCCTCATTGGTCACTACACCGGAGCCTCTTGCGCATGCAGGGGTCACTTCAGAGATGCATTCCATTCACACTCAAGACTGATGAAAGTACCATCTACTCATCAGACTAATCAGTACTAGGATCAGGTATAGATTAATGTGAAATCCTGACGCTGGTTCAACACTGGTTTAACGCTGGAAAAACCTCAAACCTCCTAAACTCTTACACAGGAGATTTGATGTATGAAATATCTCATGGTTAAACATGAACATCCATACATACATCAAAGCATTATCAGAATTGATTTCCTTAAATATTTCTCAAATATTCTCTGTTATTTCCAAGAACATGTGAAAATTGGCTCCACAGTTTATTTACATCCTCTGAACCAGGTAGAAAACTGAGCTGTAGATGTGACACATGACAAATGAAAATGTTGATTTATTGTATCTATAAATGGTAAATGATCTGCACTTATATAGCGCTTTTCCACCTTCATGGTGCTCCAAGCACTTTACATTAGCTTCACATTCACCCATTCACACACACCAGTAGGTTTGTAAGGTCTAAGGTCAGTCCTACTGGAGGCCCAAGTCAGGGTTCAGTGTCTTTGCCTAAGGGCACTTCGACATGTGGACAGCCAGAGCCGGTATGTGAACTGCCAACGGTCATTGGGCGACCCACTCTACCAACTGAGCCACAGCCGCCCAAACTAACTGCAGCATTAGTAGCAAAAATACTAAATGAAATGCTCCGGTATGTATGTTGATTAGATTGAATTTTACACATAAAAAATACAAATTTGGTAGATATTAATCTGAAAAATATTAAGTACATTTAGTTTGATGAATAAATTAGGTGGCTGAACGGTTGGTGCTCTTGCCTCACAGTAAGAAGACCCAGGTTCCATTTTGGGACCGTGCAGGCCTTTCTGAGTAGAATTTACATGTTTATCTCCCCATGTCTGGATGGGTTTCCCTGGGTGTTCAGGTTTCCCCCATCATCCAAAAACATGTTTGTTCGGGTAATGTGCTCTGACCATTAGCCTGGCTCTGAATCTGAAGATGGGTCTCTGGGTGCCACCCATGGGTGCTCACTACTCCTTAGAGGTGCCCCAACAGAATCAAAGAAGGGATGGGTTAATACATACACTTTATTGACTGTATTTCTGTGAAGGTGACGTACGTTGTCAGTGCGGTATGAAGGGAGCAAGAGAGAAAATAAAGGAGGGAGTGTGGAAGCTCCAGAAACATACAAACAAAAAAAAAAGGTTTGGGACACATTCACTGAGGTTTTTAAATATGATGAGCGGCTCCCAGGGTTTTCTTTTCTGTGGAAATTGGGTTCAGATGTCTCTCTGGGTGTTACAGGTTGTAGGTCGTTTAAACGTTGGCTTTTTTTTTCAGCTTTTTTTTTTTACGTCAGCTAAAGGTGTTTGGTGTCTGCAGTAAAATGATGCTGATTTTCTACAGAGCTACCATTGAGTCTGTGCTGTCATATGGAGTAGTCAGCTGGTTTTAACCGAACACTTAAATCAAAGGCTCAGATTTTATATTTGATCAAAACACTAGAAAAAATCATTGGCACCAAATCACCCACATCTCTTCAGGACCTGTTCCAACCAGCTCTTTTTAAACAGGGAAATAATATTTTAATAGATGTATCACATGTTTTAAATACAGAATATATTTTATTGAATTTGGGAAGGAGGTATAGGGTCCCACTCTGCAAAACAAACAGATATAAGCACTCGTTCATTCCACTGTCAATCACACAAATGAATAAACAAATGGCACAGAATGGACCAGAACATTAGAGACGTGGTGGAGCCTTGACCACATGTGTTATGTTTTATATGGCTGTTGAATTATTATTGTTATCATGATTTTTATAAAATATATTTTTATTGTGTTTTTAGGCTTTTATTAATTGTATATGTTTTTTATTAATGTATTTTAATGAATGTATTTATTGTAGGTATGAATGTAATAAGTGGGAGGGTGAGTGGAATGTCCTGTCTGCAGCAGACTCTTCTGTCCAAAACTAATTTCTCCCTAGGGAGACAAATAAAGATACTTTGACTTTGACTTCATCGACCTGCACAACACTGTTAGACTGAATTGATGTCAAATAACTGTAACTCTTAATATCTTCTGTGTAATTGTTGCATTTAACAAATTCATCCCAGGGGCCAGATTGGACCCATTGTCGGGCTGAATGTGGCCCCCAGGCTGCATGTTTGACACCTCTGGTTTAGAGTTTTCTATTGGACCTTGTAGAGTAAAACTGAATTATTTGAGCATTCAAAAAGAGCTGGACAAGAGAATTTTGACCGTTCCGCCTCTGTGCTGGTATGCCTTCAACAGTTCATATTAACTCAGAGACCAGGTGCAGGGGTGCGCACAGGTCTGAGATCAGACTAATCAGCCTCTCTGGTCCTGACAGAGCCGATTTCCTCCAGCCACTGCACTAAGCCCGGCAGAATGCTTTCCTTCATGTGGCAGCTTGTTGGACAAAGGTCATGTTGGACTGTGCGTGTGCAGGCGTGTACCACTGCACTTGGCGACTCTGCAGAGAAGCAGGAATAAGAACTAGCTGAACTACATCAAATTAACTTTAAAATGTAATAATAATACATAGAATATATAATGAATAAAACAGCTGAATCAGTCATTCCACTGTAGTGTAGGTTATAAAGAGTCATCTCTCCAGAGCATATTTTTATTCATTTAAACATTAGCAAGTTAATTTGTGTAGCACATTTCATGTACAGGACAATTCAAGGTGCTTTACATAAAACATATGAGAGAATGATTAAGATGTATTAAAATACAATTAAAATAGAGACATAAAAACATTTAAAAGCAAATGAGAATCTAAGTAAAAGCTCCAGTGAACAACAATGTTTTCAGACCTGACAGTTTGAGCAGACCTAGCAAAACAAGATGGAATTTATTAACACAAAACTCTGAGCTCAATGAATCTATGTGGTTCAACCATTTCACACCAGTTTAGAACTTTTGCTCGAAACATAAACAAAACACAAAGCTGACGTGAGGTAATAGAACTTCTGGAGCTAGCAGCTGGAGACTGAGACAGCAAATTGTTACCATGACAACCCGACAGCGCGGTGGATGAGTTGTGTTATCCATCTGACAGACCTACTGACAATGACAGGACAGGTGGACTGACCCAGGTGGTGGACATCGATAAGGTATTTTTACACCATTTTTAGCCGCAGAATTTACTGGAACATCTAATGTTTTCTTTATGTGTGATGGTTTAAAATGAGCTTTTAAAATAACGTTGCTCGACCTCGCAGTGTGACTCATGTTTAAAAAACAAAGTCACTGAAGCGTGTGTGTGTGTGTGTGTGTGTGTGTGCGTGCGGCAAGTGTTTCTTTTCTCAGTGACTGACTTCAACCAGTGATTGGTCAAGATTTTTTATGAATTTCACCATCCATAGTTCAGAATCATTGACTGGTTATAAATACATGAACATTTTTAATCTCATTAATCATAGTGATGGATTAATTCATGTTAATACATTCATTTTGACGAATAAAAAGATAGTTTGACCCAGAGGTCATCTTAAACACATGGAGGGGTTTATCTTGAGCTGTACCAAAACTAAAATACTGTATCAGGAATAAAAGTGTGAGCTACTGAAACAAAACATCATGGTGCCAGAAGAATGTTTTTAAGGGGGACTACAGGGGTAAGTGTGAGGGGTGAGGAAGTCCTTGAGGTGATCGGGGGTATTTCTATGGATACAATTGAAGGTGATGAGGGGTGACTGTGGCTCAGTTGGTAGAGTGGGTTGTCCAGTAATCAAACGGTTTGGTGGTTTGAATCCTCTCTGTCCAGTTGAAGTTGTGCTCTTGGGCAAAGTCACTTCACCCTCCTTGCCTCCAGTGCTGCTAGTTGCACTGGTGTATGGATGCATATGGTGGTGGACAGGGGACCGTAGGCACAAAATGTCAGCCAGGCTTCAACTGTGGCTACAAATGTAGTTTAGCACCACCAGAGTGAGCGTGTGAGAGTGAATGAATAATGAATCCTCTGTGTGTTGAGTATGTGTGTACATAGAAAAGCACTATCTAATCCATTATTATTCTGACTAGGTCTGTCCACTTCTGAAGTGGAGCTAGTGGAGGACATGGACATTTTTACTTATAGACAAAACATTTAAATCAAAGTACTGTATTGATCCTGCAATTAGAGAAATTGCTTCGTACCAACAGCAGCATTCACATACAAGTCAAACAAACAGTGAGGTGCAAAATAAAGTAGGTAAGGTGCAATGACATATTCAAGTATCAATACAAAATAACTGAATAGTGCAAAATAAAGTAGTGAAGGATTTAATTACACTATTTATTATTTACAGAAAGTTTATAGAGAAAAAAATGTTTTTAAAATGGACATTCTGTGGATTTGTCTTCCACCACTTGGGGCGCTCTAATATGACATGCACATACAAATGTAAGGAGTATAAAGAACAGGTATTTATATACATGTAAGGAGTATAAAGTACAGATATTTATACAAATGTAAGGAGTATAAAGTACAGATATTTATATACATGTAAGGAGTATAAAGTACAGATATTTATACAAATGTAAGGAGTATAAAGTACATATATTTATATACATGTAAGGAGTATAAAGTACAGATATTTATACAAATGTAAGGAGTATAAAGTACAGATATTTATACAAATGTAAGGAGTATAAAGTACAGATATTTATACAAATGTAAGGAGTATAAAGTACAGATATTTATACAAATATAAGGAGTATAAAGAACAGGTATTTATATACATGTAAGGAGTATAAAGTACAGATATTTATATACATGTAAGGAGTATAAAGTACAGATATTTATACAAATGTAAGGAGTATAAAGTACAGATATTTATATACATGTAAGGAGTATAAAGTACAGATATTTATACAAATGTAAGGAGTATAAAGTACAGATATTTATATACATGTAAGGAGTATAAAGTACAGATATTTATACAAATGTAAGGAGTATAAAGTACAGATATTTTTGCAAAAATATAGGAAGTAAAATGTTGCCAGAAAAATAAATACTTAAGTAAAGTACAGATACCTAAAAAATCTACTTAAGTACAGTAATGAAGTACTTTTACTTAGGTACTTTCCACCTCTGTTGCTTTTTCCACACAAGTAACTGTACTTCTACTTAAGTACAGAATGAGTACTTTTCCCAGTAAGGATTACTTCCATAGTTTTAACATTTACAGCTGACTTGATTTCTGTGTAGAACTTTCCTTGTATGTTTTATGCGACAGGAAAGAAAACCAGAGGGACACAGAGGTGGTGTCACAGTTGGTCATTATCTTTGCATCAGCTTCAGTCCTAGTGTCCACTCAGCACACAGCTCACTGAAGCAGGGCTGAACAAACACACTTTATCACCCATGTGGCTTTGAATGACATAAAAGTCCAGACTAAAGAGCTCTGGAAGACAAAAGTAAACTGATCATGATTACAGTGTGAGGACTGGCCCCAGAAAATAACAGGTGGGATTTTCATCTGTGCAAACATTCCTTACAGAGACTTTGATGAAGCACTGGAAAAAATCCAAATCGTACAAAGTGTATATTTCTCATTTCTAATCCAAATATCTCATCACACTTCAAATAAGACTGAGAGGCCACATGTGATCCCCCAGTGGGCCAGACCAGTCACAATAACCTATTATTAATGACAAGTCAACATTTTTGTCTGTGTTTTAGTGCAAAAAAAAAAAAAAAACCCTAGTTAAATTATGAAAATACAATACAATACAAAATTATAAACCTTCCAAACAAAACAGATGAGAATAACCTGAAAAACTGGAATGTTTTTAGGCAAAATGAATTAAATTTTAACAATATTCTGCCTCAACTTCTCATTAATACAAGTGCATTATGGATCAGACACTAAACACTGAGGAACTGAAGCAGAAAATAGTTAAAATTATGTTTAATTTCAGGTTGTTCATTTTTGTTCAGATTATTCACATTTGACTTTGCCGTCTAATATTCATCATATAACGATATTATTGTGACATGCAAATAAATTTGCATTGATATTAATTAGAGCTGTCAAAATGAACAGACTAATGCAGGTTAATATTAGCCTAGGATCTAGACTGTCCCCAGTGGCCGCAAATGGTATTTGCTACGGGGAGAGTCTAGAAAGTCTAGGCGAATTTGTGGGCGGGATAACCGCTGTCTGTCAAATTTTCTCTTTACACAACGCCACGCTATTGGATGGGTAACCAGTCAGAGCCAACCAGTCAGAGCGATGAACATGGAGCAGGTCTAACCATTCCCGGTTCAGCCAGGATTCCGGACTCCCGTACACTATTTGGCACCGGCCGCTTCGGATCTCCTCCGGGTCGCCTTTGCCGAGTTGTGCTGCTCACTAAAAAGGGGTGACACAACGATCACCAGCGGGTTGTGCAGACCCATGCGTCGTCCCACTAGTGGAGCCAGCTGATAAATCAAACTTTTGCCATACCCGGTGGGCAAAACTCCGACAACGTCCCTTTTTTCCAAAAACAGCTTAAGTGCCGTTTTCTGCTCCTCTCGCAGGGAAAACTGTAATTTTAAATCACCTAGCGTTGCTGCCAAAGCCAGCTCCAATGGTTGTTCCTGGTGATGAGCCATGTTGTCTAGCAGCTAGCAACTGGTGTTACAGCAATGTGTGCTAGGTGCTATGTCTCTGCGACTACAACATTACGTGTCGTATTTGTGTCGTCATGAGGCAGGGCGGGCTCCAATCCCGCCCCTCGCGATTTGATTGGCCCGGTACATTTTGGATTTTCAGATCCGAGGCTGTCTAGTCTGTCTCCCGTAGCAAATACCATTTGCGGCCACTGGGGACAGACTAGATCCTAGGCTAGATTAATACATCATCATGATTAATCTGATTACAAAGTTTAATGCAACAAATAAAGGAAAAAGTTCTTTTGCTTCAAGTTTTGTTAAAGGTGTTGAATAAACATGTTTATTCTACGGCCCTCTAGAATGTTGTGACATTTTTTTCAATAACTGCCCGCTGTGCCATTAACGCCCGAGTTTTGTCACTTCAGATTCATGGTACCATATCACTCTGCAGGTAGTTCGGCCACTTTGAAAGTAAATATTCCCTACATTGTAACAGCTATTTTATCCAGTCTGTTAGAGTAGTAGCAGTAATAAGATGTAATAAGCGTAGAATAAACAAAATAATGTATTGCACACCCGTTACTATTGAACAATATTTCCCTTCGGGGCCGAACAGTTCGGCCCCGAAGGGAAATATTTTATATTTTTTATATTTTATATAGTATGTGTATATATATATATATATATATATATATATATATATATATATATATATCACATTTTTGTGGTGTATTTTTGAAGATTTTTTTTAATAGGTTTTGAATTTTTCACCACTTTTTGTGTTAATTGTTTCTCGTGGATTTTAATAGATTTTAGCCCCCCCCCCCCCCTCTGCATTGTTTGTATTTTGTGGGAAATTGGGGTACAAAAAGAACAGTCGACTGATATGAAAAGTTTTGATCATGATTAATCAAAATGAATTTATAGGGACCCTGTGATTAATCTGATAAAAATCTAGAGTGATTTGACAGCCCTATTAATATATAGAATGTTTGTCGACATAATAAACCTGAGTAGAGGTTTGAAGCCGCTGGTGAACAGTGCTTCTCATGTTTTTAAACTAACGGTCGGAGCCAAGTCACTCTGTTTTCTCCCTGTGTCGTCAGTGAGCTCTTTTACCTTTTGTTTCCTAAAGCTCACTTCAAAAGGCTGTATACTGCTCACTTTGTTTGTTGGTGTCACAGGACCTGGATGGATTAGAAGGACTTTCCCACTGTTTTTATTTTTGCTTACTTTGTAATCAGACCATGACAAATTTTGCGCAGAAAGTTTAGGAAACGAGACCAGAACTGTCACAGTCATTTCTGGACATTATTTTTCAAAGATTTTCTTAAAAAGTGAATAAAGTAAGTCAAAGGTCATTGTAAACCACGGCTCTCAAACTCATTTTCTTTCAGGGGACACGTTCAGCTGAATTTAACCTCCAGTGGAGCGGCCTAGTAAAATAATAATATAATTAACTTTAACCAGGGGTCTGTGGGATGAAGAGCAAAATAACCTATTATATATTCTATATTCTCTTTGCCTATAAATGATAACAACTGCACATTTTTGTCATTGTTTTACTGTAAAAAATACTATTGAATTATGAAAATACTTGCATTTACAAACTATCCTGTAATAATAAAATGTGAATAACCTGAACAAATGTGAACAACATGTCTAAAGAAAATTAGACACAATTTGAACCATTTTCTGCTTCTGTTATTAAGAGTTTAGTGTCTTTGTTGAACTGATTTATAATAAAACAATTGGACTAATGATAAATTGAGGCAGAATATTGTTAAAATTGCCCTTATGAAAATAAATAATAATAATCCTTATTTTCAGACTAAATGTGGAAAATGAGTTTGAGACCCCGCCTATAAATAATGACAACTAAATAAAAAATAAGGTAAATTATGACAATACTTAATTTTTAAACGATCCAAATAAAAGAAAGAACAAAGAAAAAAAAAAAGTACAACTTTAACAATATTCTGCCTCAACTTATTTCTAAATGTGATCACATCTACAAAGACGCACGTTACAGGCTGTTCATATTTTATTGTTACAGCGGTAGTTTAATATTATTTATTTATATATATATATATATATATATATATATATATATATATATATATATATATTAATATTATATATAATTTAATTTTTTTTTTGCAGTAAAACAAAGACATACAATTCAAACTGAGATGAAAATATTTGTGATTAATTATCAGCATAATGTAATTTTTTTTTCACATCAAACCGAGAAGAAAATATGGAGTGTATTT
>CM035794.1:5298167-5315667 GCA_020466265.1 Siphamia tubifer | reverse complement strand
ACAGGCATCCCTTCATCAACTTAATTAACACTTCAAATGAATCAAATAAATAAAAAAATAACTTGAATAAGGTAAAGAAATGAATACAATGAAGTACATAAGTACAAAAAAGCATAAAATGACACATGGACATGAATTAAATATAGACTTTAAAGAGAAATAATAAACAAGGAAACAAAAAAACTTAGGAAAATGTGAGGTTATTTATAAAAGCAGCTTTAGTCTGACTTTTAAAAGTAGTAAAGGAGGAACATGATTTCAATGATTTATTCAAGTTATTCCAAATGTCGTGGCCCCTCTACATGATCATTGGTTGGATTTTGTATTAATTCTCAATTTTTTTAGATGACTGAAATAACTGATAATTGTAAGTGTCACAATGAGATACGCAGGTATGAAAAGAAGTCCTCACAAAGATAGATGATTATTTTATCAGCTATAATACATAAATATGTCCAGGTCAGGAAAACTGCCAACATGTCTTTAGACTCCAGAGTGTTAAAAACCAATGCTTCCATTCAGGGTCATAAATGACCCCATAAGGGTTTGCACACCCAATTGTCTGATCCTTGTAAAAAACTATTAAAGTGTGTAGGATTAGTAGACTGACAAACTCATGCTAGGAAAGAAAACTGGGATAAAAAATAAAGAGATGGCACATTAAATTATATATGTGGGGTCGTAAATGACCCCACACGGTCGCTTGAAGGTTAAATATCCCCAGTGGAGGAGCACCCATAGTTTTGTTGTACTGACGTATAATGACAATAAAGGCTTTGATTTGATTTGAGGTAGTTGGGATGACCCGAGTGAGGATAAAAACCTGTCAAAGAAGCTGAACGAATGCTCATGTGTCGTTTTATTATCGTTTACATGTTTGTGATTATCAGGTCTCATCCACCTCTTACCTGTTGCACTGTCCATCTTATCATTAGGGACTATCGTAATCCTTCTGTCTGTACCGCAGCGTCATTTGGCGTCCTGTGGCTGCAGGCAAAACACTGAGTTGTTCTGTTTTCAGTTTCAGGGAAACATGTTCACTGAGTAAGAAGCGTAAAACCAAGAGAGAGATGCTGTCGGAGAAGAGAATCCATGAGGAATACGCAAAGCTGGGGCCAATCAGGTGTGTACAGTACGACCCCACAACACTTTAGCCAAGGCACATTTTAATATGAAAATGTTTCCAGTAAACATCTAATTATTCCACCTGTGGTTAAGAAGAAGACAGAATGACATGTTAAATACATACGACAGCTGTCATTGTGACATAATCATGTTATCAGTCATAATTGCAGCTCATTGACGTGTGTGGTTTCTAAGTGTGTGTGTTTGTGCGACAGTTATCCAGAGGTGGTGACCGGTGTTTTCTTCATCCTGATGACTCTGCTGTGGTTCACCAGAGAGCCTGGCTTTGTGCCTGGGTGGACATCTCTGTTTGAGAAGTAAGCAAACATACACAAGATGCAACCACATGCAGAACTGATATCACTTTGTCTGATAGATGGGCCTGTGCGCTTCAGCAGCTCGATGACAGATACTGTCTGTGCTTTGAAAAATAAGAGTGTACTAATGATAGAGCAGAGGTTTTATTAATATAGTGATGTGTTCCTCCCCTGGGGGGCGCCAGAGGACTGCAGGAGAGGCGAGGTAGGACATGAGAAAATATGCCTGAAGAAAAAAGAAAAGGAGAATAAATGTGTAAATGTGGTTATTTAACTACAGAACATGTGAGGAACAAAATAAGAGAATGAGAAAATGTTAAGATGTGTTAAGAGATGTTAAAAAACATACACAATGTCAAAATGTCTTTAAAAAAAAGTAACAGATGTAAAAATAGTGGAAAATGCACAAAATTGTTAAGCTTTTAAAAACATACACATGTTAAAATTTATTTTTTTTTAAAGTAAAAACAGATGTTAAAATATGGGGGGAAAGGGTTACAAACATACATGGATGTAAAATGTATTTAAAAAGATGTGGAAAACACTCAAATGTTAAAATAGGTCTCAAAAAAGATATTTAAGCACATATAGAGATGAAAATAAATGTTTAAAATGTTAAGAAATAATAAATTACAATAAAAAGTTAGACCTGCTTACAAACACAATAGCCCTCTCCCCTTGAATTAAGCAAAAGTACGTCTGCCATTGGAACAACTGAAAATGATCAAATGATCTTTTTTTTCAGATCTACTGTTTATAAATAAATTGTTTATATCTCATTGAAAAGTTCCTCTGTAGGTGATTGTCTTATTTTAAATGTGATAGGATATTTGGACAAGAAATGAATAAAATGCACTTGGTGATATTTACATTTTTGCAGTTTATTGGCTAAGGCTGATTTAAAAATTAAATAATTAAAAATAAATAAATAAAATTGGTGTCTTCCCTAAAAAATCCCTATTTATCAGGGTTCCTGTGGGTCCTTGAAAAGTCTGAAAAGGCCTTAATTGGGATTAAAATGTCTTAAATAAAATGTTCAAAAGTCTTAAAAATTTGGACACATAAGTAAGATTTATGTTAGTTTGAAATAAAATGTATTTGGTAACAAGCTGTCTATATTAGAAAAATAAACGAGGGCACATCATTCTGTGGGTGTAGTGTTCCTTTAACTATACTGAGTTTTGTGTGTGTGTGTGTGTGTGTGTTATTTTCAAAATGTCAGTTATGCTTCTTGATGCAAATAGTTCATAAGTACAAGCTCTGTTAAATATGGTGGCGCAAGGCTATTTACACATGTAAATATAAACAATAAATGGATTCTGTAATGCACAGGGATGTTAATGGACCTGGAACAAAGGAAAGCTTGTATCGATTGCACTTTGACCTCAAAGACAAACACCTCCAGTAGGGGGTGGTCATGTGTTTCCTCACCAGTTGTCTGTCCCATATTTTTGTCATGGATTGCTGTTGGATGCCAATGAGCTTTCTGGCTGGTTTGAGTGTTTGGGGGCGGGGCTTGGTAGGATGATGGCAAACTGCACGACAAGGATGATGGTTACGGCTGTAAGCAGCGGTGGGATGGGTTTTAGAAGACGTCAACTTTTCATTGAAAGTTGAACAGAAAGAGGCGCTGTGTTCGTTCCTCTGGAAGAAGGATATTTTTGGTAGCCTAGTAAACTAGCCCGCTTCTAGTAACAAACAATATTTTAGCCTGAATACAGGTCTAGTGATGCTCCATTAAGCCTCAGCCAGGACCAGTAAAAGTTTACCAGTCCAATCACAACAATTCATTTGTGCAGCGAGATTGTAGGGCGGGGCTTAGTGCAGTGACAACAGGGTTGAAGAAGTAGGAACTTATATCCAGTCTATGGATAAGCAGCATGTAAACGGACCCGGCTGGATATTTTTCCTCCACCATTAGCAGTGTGTTAGCATTAATTAGCCTTGCCCATAGGATGATAAAACAACCAGATAGATGCTAGTTTAGACTTGTTTTTATTGCTCTGTATACGTCACATTGTTCATTGCTCTGATTGGTCATCGCACAGGCCTATTACGTCCAGAGCCGTTTGAAACGCAGCCCTTGATCCCACCCGCACGCTTACGCTCAGTCTGTGAATCATCTCCAGACTATGAATTCATATCTTAGTTGGGCTTGCCAGGATACGTTTTTGGTGTTATGGCAAAAGTTTAATATACCAGCTCGCCCCTGCTGCTAGCAAAAAGGCTAATCTGACTGGTTTATGTCCACGGTATGCCGCCACCTGCTGGTTTCTGTCGTTGTGAGAAAACGTCCCAGCCTGTACCTGCACAGACAGTTTGAAGCACAAGGCTGTTGGTCCCACCCACAGCCCTCAGCAGCTGCAGGCGTTCTGCACACTATAGTTTGACACTTACAGTCTGACTCACCAGGCTAACAGTTTGGTTGAACTTCAGAGCAGCTCAGTAAATATGAATACATCTTGTGTTTAATTTTAGAAAAGGATACAGGACTGATGCAACAGTGTCTGTGCTTCTGGGCTTCCTACTCTTCCTCATCCCAGCTAAACGACCATTCTCCTCTTCTTCATCCTCCAGCTGTAAAGACACAGGTGAGCGTCATATGACGTCAAGCCAATGGTATATTTGGTAAATGTATGACCTTTACCTTAAAGCAGGTTATTGACATATTTAGTTAAATCAGACAATATCTTGTGCTTCATATTTAACATTAGATCTAACATGTGACATTTGGTCGTTGTGTGACGTTACATAACGTCAGAGTGACGTCATACGTGGTCGAATATTGAAATGGACATATGTGAAAAACAGGAGCCAGGATTTATTTGAATGTTTTTAAACCCTCTAAGGAATTGTTAATGACTGATAAAATAAATCGTTAGCGAACACGGAACAATAGTTTACAAATAAGTTCCGAACATCCAGGTCCAAACCTTGGCAGACTGGTGCTGCTTCGTGGAGGTCTGCATTTTTGGAGTGTTCTAGTTGGTGACTGTGACCTTGACCTTTGACCAACATTCACCAACATTTAATAGGATTTATTCTGCACCTCCTCCTACCTTTTCCTGAAAGTTTCATGGAAGTAAGTCTAGTAGTTTTTGTGTAAATCTGTTGACATTTAAACAAATGGACAAACAAACCGAAACCAAACAAATACGATACTCCTCTGCTGTTGGGGGGGGGGGGGGGGGGGGCATTCCTTATATCTGACTAAAAAGTTCTTTATGTGAGTCTTATTATAAGTGTGATGCAATATTTTGAAATGACATAAATACACTCGGTAAGATTTAGACTTTTGCAGTCGATTAGCGCTGTGGCTGTGTTCACATGTTTTCTTTGTTCACATGTTTTCTGTGTTCACATGTTTTCTGTGTTCACATGTTTTCTGTGTTCACGTGTTTTCTGTGTTCACGTGTTTTCGGTCTCGATAAACCATCAGATGAAGATTCCGACTCACTTGCTCCCATGATCACCTGGAAGGACTTCCAGAGACTGATGCCGTGGGAGATTGTCATCCTGGTGGGGGGAGGCTATGCGTTGGCTGCTGGCTGTAAGGTACAGAGCATGGGACACTAGTTATTCTATTATTATTCTGTACATCTCTACCATTAGCCTGTGTTTATTTTGGAAAGATCTGAGGTTACTATTGGTCATCCACCCATGTTATTTTTTTTTTTTTTTTTTGGGGGGGGGGTCATTTTATTTTCCTTTTTTTCCCATCAGCCCTGGCCAAGGACCATTACAGGCTATTGATATTTCTCAGTTAATACACTGATTTTTTTTTTCTGTCAAATGATAAAAAAATCTCAGTTAACCTGATATAACAAAAAAAATTCATTTCAGTACATTTACATGCACTTAGAACATTTAGATTTATTACCTCAGTCCAGCTAATATTGAAGTTTTCAAAGCCATATATGGACCTTATCACAGGGGTTCTTAACCCTCAGACATGTTTTAGATTGGGGGTGACCCTCTTCCATCACAACTGGAAACTATTACAAACTCTGCAGAGATGATGATTATTAACTTTTGTGTCAGTGCTGACACTTTCTGACAGTTTAAACTGCTGCGACCACATGATACTAGTTCTCTTTTTTTGTATTTTTTTTTTTTTACAAATGTTTCCATGTAATTTTTGTAAATGTTTATTAGTTTTTGTTCATTTTGTTAATTTTTCTCCATTTCTGTTATTTTATAATTTTTTCTTTCTTTAATTTTCTTCCATTTGTGTCTTGCTTTGTTCATGTTACTAATTATTTCGTTGGTTTATTGTTCATCTTCGTTCATTTTAATGCCAAGGCCATTTTTCTTCATTTTGTCGCTTATTTTATTTTATTTTATTTTACCGTGAAACTACTAAAGACTCGGGAGTTAAAAGGTTAACTGTGAAGCTATAATGGAAGAGGAAGATATATTTAAAACATGCCGGGCTCTGGCTCTGGAGGACCAGAGTGTGACACCTGTGTTTTAGATGCGTCCCTCTCCAATCACACCTGATTGAAATGATCAGCTGATCATCCAGTTCTGCAGAAGACTGATGATGACCGTCAGGTGTCCTGGAAGAGGGAGCATCTAAAACATGCAGGATAGTGGGCTTGGAGGACCAGGGGTAAGAACTTCTGCCTAAAGCCGTGTTTCCCTCCATGGTATCAGTTCTACTTGGTTCTACTTGGTTCTACTCTGGGACCACGTAGCCTTTCCATGACAGATGCTATAGAACCTGGACGTCATCATGAGGCACCATCAAGCTAACGCTGGTTATTTTTTCGTCATCCACCAAAGACATAAATGTCTGAACCTGCACGACCACGTTGTAGTTTTATGTAGTATTATGGTGAAGTACCATATGTTTTACCCATGAGCGCCGTGTACAACACAAAATCACTTCCAAGTCAAATTTCAGGGTTTACAAGACACGCACATGTATGTAGGTATATGTGTATTTTTCTTATTTTTTTTAAACTGTATTTTGTTATTTTTTTACTTATTTAATTTAAATTGGTTTTAATATATTTCTACCCATTGACAACTTTAACTACAAGTGATGATTACAAACTTGGTCGTTATGAGACGTGTGTGTGTATATTCCTATCTTTATGGGTGCATTAATGTCTTTACACAGTCACACCATGGGGTCCAAAATGAGGATTAAACATAAATAAAGGTCCCCACGAGTAAGATAGAAATGATGTGGTCCTATAAATACATGAATTTGAAGTAAAACATGTATTTTTCAAAGGTTTGAAGATGCGTTTACTTTCCTCTGTGTGTGTGTGTGTGTGTGTGTGTGTGTGTGTGTGTGTGTGTGTGTAGGTTTCGGGTCTGTCAGTGTGGATTGGCAGACAGCTGGAGCCCATGAGCGGTCTTCCTCCCTGGGCGGTCACCCTGCTGGCCTGCCTGTTGGTATCCGTGGTCACAGAGTTCGCCTCAAACCCAGCCACTCTCACCGTCTTCCTGCCCATCCTGTCTGCGCTGGTACGACAAAATGTCCTGCTTATAACAGTCACATCTTCTTTAATTGCTGTTAAAAATGAGATAAAAGATGGCGAGTGCAGAAAGGAGGCACATTGTGTTAATTATTCAGTTCAGTTCAGTTTTATTTCGAGCACACGATAATCATTAAAACAACAATGAAAATAGTCAACCATTCTTTTTCTTGTACTCGAAAAGGAGTGGGAAGAAGTAAAACTTATAAACTCTCACCCCCTTTTTACAAACTAAAATTCAAATATACTGCGTTAACACACAATATACTTTGTCCTTTTTATCATTACCACAAAAACATCCATAACCATTTATATACACATTAATTACAATTCACTTCATATAATCTGATATGATCAACTAAAGTACTAGTATTGGTAAAGTATTAGTTTGTGGTGAAAGTACATTCACTTTCACCACAAAAACAGTTACATAAACAATAATTAATAGATAGGATCCATAGATATATAGATATATCCTAACCATGATAGTTTTATTGCAATATAAGATTCATTCTCCTTTTCTTCTACCTTATAACCATATATTCAGCTACTCAGATAATATTCTATATTTTCTTATTATACTTTTTTTATACATCCTTTTGAAAACACAAATTGAAGATGACTTTTTTAGATTCTGATCCAGATTATTCCACAGATGTACCCCCCTAACAGAGACACACTGACTTTTAGAATAATATTATATATTATATTATAAATATATTGTATAAATATCAGTGTGATACAAATGAATCAAAGTCTACCAGCGACTGATAATAAGATGGGGAGGGTGAAACCATCAGATTAGTTGTTCTAAAAGCTGGCTGCATTTTAGCTACAAGATGTAACGAAGAGTAATTACATCACATGAGGACGATTCACAAAACATGAAACTATTGCGGTAATGATGCTAACTGTAGCAATAGCAAAGGTGGTTAAAGTACTCACATTTTGTACTTTAGTAGTACAGCTACTTGTGTGAAAAAATACTCTGGTAAAAGTAGAAGTACTGATTCAATTGCTTTACTTAAGTAACAGTAAAAAAAAAAAAAAGTACAACTTCTGAACTGTAATAAAGTAAAAAGTAAAACTGCATTTTTTTGCCATGGATGAAATAATATTTATTTAACCAGGAAAAAAACAGAAAAATGTAAGCCTTTAAAGGTGAGTTATTGTGTAGATGATGTATTTTATTGGGACATGGTACTAGTGGGTATGGTCATGAGTCATGTCACATGGCATTTAATTTAAAAGTCATAAATAGATTAAAAAAAAAAAAAAAAAAAAAGCATAATTAGGACTTACAAAAAAATTTAAAGCGTGACATAAAAACTGAAAATAATAATAATAATAATAATACGTTTTAGTTGTATAGTGCTTTTCTGGACACTCAAAGACGCTTAAAAAAAAATCTGAATGATGAGAGAAAAAGTCAGGATTATGATATACTGAAATATAATTTCTGATTTATTGATTTACGACTTATTTTTCATACGGTCACATTTGTCTAGTTTGAAAAAGTAATGAGTCTATTCTGAGAATGTAAAGAGTATAAAGTACAGATATTTATACAAAAATGTAGGGAGTAAAAGTAAAAAGTTGCCAGAAAAAATAAATACTCAAGTAAAGTACAGATACCATAAAGGAAGTACTGTTACTTAATTACTTCCACCTCTGAGCAATAAGCAGGGGCGTCACAGCCATTTAAAATGTGGGGGTGTTCTAGGTTGTAGCACATGAGCAAAATGTATTTATTTATTTGTTAGGTTTTCCCTTAATTCAAAGAACAGAAATTTTTGGTGGGGTCATATTTCGGTAATGAGAATTTGCCCAGAAAATATATAAAGTGGAAAATAAAAGTAGAATGTTTTAAAGTGGCCTAGTGTCAAACAAAAAACACATTTTCCTGTACAGTAAATTAATGCTATATATTGGATTTATTTCATATTTAACCATTAAAACCTCAGGGCAGTTGATTTTTTTTTAAGTTTCATGGGAATCACCCATGAACGATTCATTATTTAGTTAAAGAAATTCATTTTCTTCAACCAACTAAAATATAAAGTGATCCAATGAGCTAGAAGAAAATACTGTAAAATTAAAAATGTAATTAAGTCTGTTTTTTTCTGTTCACGGTTTGCTTTGCAGATGCATTATTAATGATGAATTAAACTAGATTTAATGAGTTGAATGGAAACAACTACTAGGATACAAAGCATAAGATGAGTGGTGTTTAATTTACTCTAAAAATAAAAAAAGTCAAAACAAAGAGTTGTCATCAAACATGATTGTTACAACTAAAGGGTCCTTGGATGGCTATTTTTGGACAGTGCGCTTGTTTTCATGAGGTTAATTCTCCATTAAAATAACTGTGCAAACATCTAATTCCCATTGAAAGTGACTATTCTGAATTAAACTTAATTTAGAATAAAGTCACTGGTTTGTTCCACTTTTAATTCCAAAGTAAATAATTCCTCGGACATCAGTTTAACAACAGTTTATTTCTCTTTAAAGGGATAGTCCAGTTCTGGTCCGGTTTTGGTCAAAACGAAAGTCGTCCCGGCAGGTTTCCTGGGGTCACGAAATTAAAATGATATATGTTTGAATGAGTGATTTATTTGCATAAGAACAAAAACTCACACCTCGTATTTCCTTGGAGCTATTTTCTCAGTGGTCGTTGTCACTGCTAACAGCTGTACACCTGAACGTAGCAGCCGCTAACACTGACCAACAACTGATGAAAGTAGTTTTCTAAGGTGCACAGCTGTCAGCAGTGACAACGACCACTGAGAAAGTAGCTCCAAGCAATGACGAGGTGTGAGTTCTTGTTCTGTGATGGTTTTGTTACCATTAAAATGAATTAGGATGTGGATTGGGTCGAGCTGCTGCTTCATAATTATTACAAAAATAAATGCAAAAATCAGACGAAGTATCTGCTCTTCCATGTTGCTATATGAAATGAAAAGAAACAGGATCTGGAAACAATTATTTACTTCCAGTAAACATGAAGACATCACCTCGATGTTCTGTCCAATCAGAACCCTCTGTACCCCCAGCTCTGAAAGTGTTCTGTCCAATCAGAACCCTCTGTACCCCCAGCTCTGAAAGTGTTCTGTCCAATCAGAACCAGAGGTGGAAAGTAGCTACAGTAAAAGTACTTCACTCCGGTACTTAAGTCGATATTTTTTTAGGTATCTGTACTTTACTTGAGTATTTATTTTAATGTCAACTTTTGACTTTTCCTCTCTACTTTAGTTCATAAATATCTGTGCTTTATACGCCTTAGATTCTCAGAATAGACTCGTTCCTTTTTCAAACTAAACAGATGTGACTTATTTTACTGTCACTTCAGAGGGAAAATCAGTGGAGACAAAATATATATTATATGACTATTATCTCACAATTTTGACTTTTTATTTCTTAATTTTAACTTTTCCTCTTACAATTATGGCTTTTCAATCTTATATTTATCAAAAAGAATCATAATCTCATGATGTACTTATCTCAATTGACACGTTTTTTTTTTTTTACTTTTTCTACATTTTCTGCCTTTTTCCACAAAACTGAGTAACTGATCAAATACACTATCTACATAGTAACTCACTTTTAAAGGCTTTATTTTTGAATACTTTTGAAACTTTTCACATTTTTCCTGGTTAAATAAGTATCATTCCATTCATGGCAAAATCTACAATAAATAAATACATAAAAAAATGCAGTTTTACTTTTGTACTTCATTACAATTGACTTTTTAACTTTTACTTAAGTAGAGGAGTTGAATCAATACTTCTACTTTTACCACAGTATTTTTTCACACCAGTAGCTGTACTTTTACCACCTCTGATCAGAACCCTTCGTACCCCCGACTCTTAAAGTAGAATACACCTGTTTCCATAGCAACCTTTATTCAGCATTAACATTTCCATGAAAACATGAATGAAATTGCTTTAATTCTGAATTATTTTATTCAGACTAAATAATTGACAATTAAAAACCATCTTGCAAACGTAGCCAGTGTTGGATGTGTGTGTCGACCGTGACAGGTTCATAACAGAACACTGACCCCAGACCAGATGTGACAGGTGAGCAGAGTCAGTGTTGTTTTGTAGAAGATGCAACAGCAGGAGGGATGTTCATGCATGTTACAAAATCATTTGGTAACAGTCATGTAACCTCACGGTCTTTCCCGTCTCTATCCATGCCCCTGATGCCCCCCCCCCTGTTCTTTTCTTCATCTACCTCCTGTTGTTTTTCTCGCCGGTCCCGCCTTCCCGCCTCTTTCTTTATTTTCTGTTCCCAAACTTCTCTTTCATCCTTCCAGTCTGAGACGCTGCACATCAACCCACTCCACACTTTGATCCCCTCCACCATGTGTGTGTCATTCGGGGTTATGCTTCCAGTGGGAAACCCCCCCAACGCCATCGTCTTCAGTTACGGCCACGTGCAGATCAGCGACATGGTACGAAACGCCAAAGTCACATGGTCTGTGTGCACCTGCAGAACCAAAGCCTCATGGGTCCAGTGTGTCAAAGTTGTAATGAGAACAGGGGTGTCACGTTCTTATGTTCTTCAGGGTCCACATTGATCTCCAATAGGTCGGAAAAGTAAAATCAAAACATAATAATGTATAAATATTGACAACTCCAATTTTTGTCATTGTTTTAGTGCGAAAAATATTAATTATGAAAATACTTAGTTACATTTCATAAGGAAAATAAGAACAAGTTTAACAATATTCTGCCTCAACTTATCATTAGTCCACGTGTTTTATTATGGATCAGTTTTATTATGGATCAGTTTAATTATGGATCAGTTTTATTATGGATCAGTTTAATTATGGATCAGTTTTATTATGGATCAGTTTTATTATGGATCAGTTTAATTATGGATCAGTTTTATTATGGATCAGACACTAAACTCTTAGTAACAGAAGCAGAAAATGGTTCAAATTGTCTAATTTTCTTTAGACATTTCAGGTTGTTCACATATGTTCAGCTTATTCACATTTTATTGCTACAGGATAGTTTGTAAATGTAAATATGTTTAGAACTAGAAAAGCACTCTGCAAGCGCAGACCTCCGCCAAGGTAGACCCCACCCCCCCACCCCGATCACCCCCAAAATGAAATCAGTTCTTCCTGTTCACATTTCCAACATATCCTGAAATTTTCATCACAATCCATCCATAAGTTTTGCAGTTATCTTGAACACAGACAAACAAACAGATAAACTGTGGCAAAAACATAACCTCGTTGGTGGAAGTAATTATCTCCACCAACGAGGTTATGTTTTTGCCACAGTTTGTCTGTTAATTAGCAAGATAACTCAAAAAGTTATGGACTTTATAGTAATAACTTTTTGAGTCATCTTGCAAACTAACAGACAAACAAACAAACAAACAAACAAAACATACCCTCCTTGGTGGACCTCTCTTCATTCGGAAGGTGGAGGTTTGCGCTCTGAGTGTTTTTCTAGTTTATTATTTTTTTTGCAATACAACAATGACAAAACGTTGAAGTTTTCATCATTTATAGACAAAGAAAAAAACAGAAGAAAATCTGGAGTCATTTATCAGGTTATTCTGACCTTCATCCTACGGGCCACATTGGAACCATTAGTGGGCCGCATTTGGCCCCTGGACCACATGTTTGAGACCCCTGAATGAGAAGTATTAGGATTTACTTCGTCACTTTTCCATTGATCCTCAAACTAGGGCTACACAATATATCGCAAAAATATTATCGCGATAATGCAGGTTGTAATATTCATATCACAAAGATGTTTTTTTTGTACCCCGCCCCCAAAGGGGAGAGGGGAATTGTTTTTGAGTTGGTTTGTCAGTCTGTTTGTTTGTCGGTCTGTTTTTTTTGTTTGTTGGTCTGTTTGTTTGTCTGTCGGTCTGTTTGTTTGTTTGTATGTCGGTCTGTTTGTTTGTCTGTCGGTCTGTTTGTTTGTCTGTCGGTCTGTTTGTTTGTTTGTCTGTCGGTTTGTTTGTTTGTCTGTCGGTTTGTTTGTTTGTCTGTTTATTTATTTGTTGGTCAGTTTGTTTGTAGGTATGTCTGTTTTTTGGTCTGTCTTTTTGTTTGTCGGTCTGTTTGTTTGTCTGTCGGTTTGTTTGTCTGTCGGTGTGTTTGTTTGTTTGTTGGTCTGTTTGTAGGTCTGTCTGTTTGTTTGTCTGTCGGTTTGTTTGTTTGTGTGTCTGTTTATTTATTTGTTGGTCAGTTTGTTTGTAGGTCTGTCTGTTTTTTCGTCTGTCTTTTTGTTTGTCGGTCGGTTTGTTTGTTTGTCGGTCTGTTTGTTTGTCTGTCGGTTTGTTTGTTTGTCTGTCGGTCTGTTTGTTTGTTTGTATGTCGGTTTGTTTGTATGTTGGTCTGTTTGTTTGTCTGTCTGTCGGTCTGTTTGTTTGTTTGTCGGTCTGTTTGTCGGTCTGTTTGTTTGTTTGTCTGTCGGTCTGTTTGTTTGTTTGTCTGTCGGTTTGTTTGTTTGTCTGTCTGTTTATTTGTTGGTCAGTTTGTTTGTAGGTCTGTCTGTTTTTTGGTCTGTCTTTTTGTTTGTCGGTCTGTTTGTTTGTTTGTCGGTCTGTTTGTTTTTCTGTCGGTCTGTTTGTTTGTCTGTCGGTTTGTTTGTTTGTCTGTCGGTCTGTTTGTTTGTTTGTCTGTCGGTCTGTTTGTTTGTTTGTCTGTCAGTCTGTTTGTTTGTTTGTCTGTCTGTTTGTCAGTCTGTTTGTTTGTTTGTCTGTCGGTCTGTTTGTTTGTCTGTCGGTCTGTTTGTTTGTCTGTCGGTCTGTTTGTTTGTTTGTCTGTCAGTCTGTTTGTTTGTTTGTCTGTTGGTTTGTTTGTTTGTTGGTCAGTTTGTTTGTAGGTCTGTCTTTTTGTTTGTCTGTCTGTTTGTTTGTCGGTCTGTTTGTAGGTCTGTCTGTCAGTCTGTTTGTTTGTTTGTCGGTCTGTTTGTTTGTTTGTTTGTTTGTCTGTTTGTTTGTCTGTTTGTTTGTTTGTCTGTTTGTTTGTTTGTTTGTCTGTTTGTAAGCAGCTTTACATAAAAACTTCTGGACCAAAGGACAGTCGATGAACAAATATATAATTGTTTTTAAATAATCCTAAACAATCTTTTATTAACATCTACACGATCAATAAATCAAATGGAAAATTAAACATTAAACAGTTAAACAGACAAGAGCAGAATAAGAGACTAAATGATGATGAATCATTTAAAGGTTCTGTTTGGGTTCAGGAACATTAGTTTGTATGTGGAACCTGTTCCACACCTTTGACTGTAGAATTATTTAGCAAAATTCATCCCACAGGCCACATGTTTGAAACCACTGTTGTATATATGGATATACATGTATTATATATGTGTTAATAATATCACATATAAGTCACTCCAGGGTAGAAGTCGCACCCCCGGCCAAACTACGAAAAGAAAAATGCGACTTATAGTCCGAAAAACACAGTAAATATCAGTAAAGCTTTTATATATATATATGTATATATATATATATATATATATATATATATATATATATATATATATATATATATATATATATATGTATGTATGTATGTATGTATGTATGTATGTATATATATATATACAATGGAAAAGTTATTGGGAGAGATTATTGTGTGTGTAACCTGTTGTTGTGTAAGGTGTGTGTGTGTGTGTGTGTGTGTTTGTGTTTCCGCAGAGACATATCATGCCAGAACCCAATGAATACTTGAGATATCACCATGAAATTACATGGACATATACATATAGCTAATATGCATCAGATGCAATGATCCATTTGAGTAAAGGTCAAAGGTCAAGGTCACATTTAACTAAAAGGTCAAAATCACACTATCAGTAATAACTCAAGAACAGAGGGTCACAGAACGTTCAGATTGGTACCAAATGATGCAGAATGAAGATTTCTACAATTCTCATTATAGGTGTTATCACCTACAAACAACAGTTTTTGAGAAGTCTGGAGGTTAAAGGTGACATGTCGCAAAATGAACTTGTGTAACACTGTGATGGAAATGGACTTAAACTGGGTCATTAAATGTCACTGATCACCATGAACCATAAACCTAAAGCTTCTGATTATTCTGCAGATTAAATATTTAAAATGGAGGATCAGCAATGGGTGACTAAACCATTTATTTTTGATGCTTTGACCAACAACCACATCAAAAGCAAATAAGGATGAATGTTGTAACTGAACCAGTAAATAATGATAGAAACTCAACATCAAAGGAACAATGAGAAGTACAGAAAAATAATTATGACTCATGTCAAATATAGTCAGATTAATCATTGTGTTATTTTACAACTGAAGACACAAAATTATAAGAACATTCCAGCAAGACTATTTTTCGCAAACAGTTTTAAACATGGGGTGACATGAGACATTGTCTGAATCCTTGTTCAGCCTACAGAACCACAGCCTAGGGCGGCTGTGGTTCAGTTGGTAGAGTGGGTCGCCCAATGACCGAGAGGTTGGTGGTTCGCATCCCGGCTCTGGCTGTCCACATGTCAAAGTGTCCTTGGGCAAGACACTGAACCCTGACTTAGGCCCCCAGTAGGACTGACCATAGACCTTAGAAACCTACTGGTGTGTGAGTGTGTGTGTGTGAATGGGTGAATGAGAGGCTAATGTAAAGCGCTTTGAGCACCATGAAGGTGGAAAAGAACTATATAAATGCAGTCCATTTACCATTTACCATTTGTTCCTTCTCTTTTCCATCGTCTCTTCTTCTTCTGCTTTTCCAGGTCAAAGCAGGTTTTGGGGTGAACCTGATCGGAGTGGCAGTGGTCATGTTGGCCATCACGACGTGGGGCGTTCCTCTCTTCAACCTCACAGAGTTCCCAGCGTGGGCGATGTCTAGAAATGTTACTGGAAGCTTATAACCACGGCTGGAACCAGTGGTAAAGAGTGGGAGGAGTCATTAAGAGACAAGAGAGAAAGGGTTTCTGTGAAGAAAGACAAGAAAATGACACATTACATCTCCAGAGGATCACGTCACCTTTCAATAGACTCATTTCTGGACTTGGAGGAGGAGCAGGAGGAGCAGGAGGAGGAGGAGCAGCAGGAGCAGGAGGAGGAGGAGGAGCAGGAGGAGCAGGAGGAGCAGGAGGAGCAGGAGGAGCAGGAGGAGCAGGAGGAGCAGGAGGAGGAGGAGGAGGAGGAGGATGGGTGGCACAGATGAGTAAAAACACAACTCTAACCTATAATGTAGCTGTAACTTTAAGAACATGTACTGCTTTATCGTTGGTGCCTCTTCTTCCAACAAATGCCTTTTGCCAAAGTGGCCACCGGGGGGAGCTGTCACCCACATAACCTCCTATAAACTTTACAGACATTCTTTTATTACTGGAGGCATCACAAAAAAAAAAAACTGATTTGGTGATGATCCACATCAACTGTATATTTTGATTTTTATTAAAGAACAATGAAAGGTTCCATTTGTGTAGAACACTGCAAAAAAAAACTCCATCTGACCAAATGTATTTGTCTCATTTCTACTACAGTACACAGTCTAGTATCTAGTACATGTACTAGTACATATAACAACTGATTTATACGATACATGTGGAAAATCTGATTTAAATTTTTTTTTACCAAGATAGTTTTCACTTGTTCCATTGGCAGTTTTTATTATTATTTTATTTTATTTAACCCTTAAATGCATAAGTGGATTCATGACCCCGAGTTTGTTTTAGTTTTTTTCTTATATACAGTATATATATTTTTGTAATTCAAAATGATAATTTTAATTTCCATATTTTTTTTAAGTAGATTGTCTTCAACATGAGAACATTTGGAAAAATCTACATCTGATCAAGTATACTTATGTCATTTCTTATTTTTAGACAATGTTTCTGGAAAATCTTACCAAGATCATTTTCACTTGTTCCGTTGCCAGATTTAAAAAAATATTTTTTTAAACATGTTTTTAGACAGGGATTTTTCCCAGTGAACTGAAAGACTTTTTTGTTTTTACAGTCGACAGCATTTTTATTTTATTTATTTCTGAAATGGGCAAAGACTTAAAACATAAAGTGGGTAATCAAACTGTTTAGAAGAATAAAATACAAGAATCTGTTTAATAACACACACAAAAATAACTGCTGTATAATTAAAGGTAAGGAATACAAAACACAGCGATTCATAAAATACAAGAATTGATAAAAAAAAAAACCAATAATAAAAACAGCTGTGCAGATAAAAGCACCAAGTAAAACCATTAAAAATAGAATAGAAATAAATAAAACCCATTTATTCTATTTGGGGTCGTTTTGGGGCCAGTGTACGTCCTGGTAGGTCATCAAAGGGTTAATTCAAGCAAAAAATAAAATAAAATCTTGTATTAATTTATATTAACTTGTTTTTCGAGGGGTATTTTTTGTGTGGCAGAAGTTATCGTTCTATCAAAGGTTCTATCAAACGTTCTACCTCTCGTTCTGCTTTCCCAGTGCTGTGTGTAACCTCAACAACTCCACATCACATACTTAATATACACTACACTTTATGTTTTATTTGTGGTAGTTTTTTTTTTTTTGCTTAATTCAAGTCAAATGAAATCTACCA
>CM035794.1:5275667-5295667 GCA_020466265.1 Siphamia tubifer | reverse complement strand
CGCGGACCCCAGTTTGAGAACCGTGGTATTAGGGCATTAATGACTTCAGTTTTTTTCAAGTCGACTTATCTGTCAATAAAGTCTAAGTCGAGTTTACTTGTCGTGATGACCTCATCACATTATCAACGGAGAAACACCACAGATACACGGCAAAAAAAAACATGGACACATGTCTGTCCAGTAATGAGTGACTTGTTTTAAAGTTCACTGCGACATAACAATGTCCACTGACACAAACAGCATTTAACTGTAACAAAACAAAGGCTAACGTTAGCAAAGAGTTTTGTGTTAAATGTAAGTGAACATCAGTAGGTGAACATATGTCTGTATTTGGTCTGGACCCACGGCTCTAAAACTGGACTGTCCACACGTCTGTCACATGTCCTCACTTTTTATATTATGTGTAAAACGTTTAAGGCCAATAAGATGAACACAACACTGTCCATATCATGTGTTTGGAGGAAAAAGTGTGTGTTGTCATAATGCAGGTTGTTAGCTCTGCTTATCACAGGTTAGCTAATGCTGCTAATGCTGCTGCTATCACTTACATTAGCCGATACCTCTTCAGATGCCGTGCCGGGTTTTTTTTTTTTTTTCATCTAAAGTGAAGTATTTCCACACATGCATGTGTGTCTGTCACTCTTGTTTTGTTAGTCCACCACAACTGTCTGACCTGCAGGTGTCTGATTTACATCTGGTCTGTGTTTATGTGCAGAGAGCGAGTGATCGAGAGAGAGAGAGAGAGAGGGAGGCAGGGAGAGAAAGAATAACATGCGAATTGTCGACTCCTCCAAATTTAAGTCGACTTGTGCTACGAAAGTCGACGTGTCGACTACTCAACATTTTAGTTAATGCCCTGATATATATATATATATATATATATATATATATATATATATACATATAATACATACCTACAGTGGTACCTCTACTTCTGAACGACCCAGTTAATGAATAATCCAAGTAATGAAAAACCTTTACCTCAATTTTCCGTGTCTGAATATGAAAGAAAATTCTATTTACAAAAAAACAAACCTCCCAAGACATAAATACTAAGTACATTATTGTACATTACTGTCGGTAACTAAGTAATGTACGTAAACACGTCATGTATGTCCTGTACGTAACATCCCATTGGCTATGAGGGAGCTACCCATGATGCTTTTCATTGCCCTTTGACCCTCAGTCATCATAGATCTCTAACCATACATGGTAAAGGAGTAGAGCCACCTCTGCCCAATGAGTGCACCCACCGAAACACCACCACAGTACGCACCCACCACCCAAGAAAGTGATTCCCAGCCCCCAACAGAAATGAAACTGGAGACGACAAAAGAGGAGGAGCCAGCCGTCACTCCACCAGCACCAACAAAACAGTGAAACCCCACGAACCCTCTGAACCCACAGGAAGAAAATACCCCGAAAAAATGTCCACAAACCGCGCCATCGTCCTGACGATGCACACGCCTTGCGCTCTCCAGGAAGATCACGAAAAGTCATCAAAGGCAATCGACTCTGGATCTACACCCTCCAAATGTCTGTCAACAAACACCACTGAAGGTGACAGTGACAATTAAAACACAATGGGATGAAAATGACCCACATGTCTGTTATGAAAATGACCCACATGTCTGTTATGAAAATGACCCACATGTCTGTCATGAAAATGACCCACATGTCTGTCATGAAAATGACCCACATGTCTGTTATGAAAATGACCCACATGTCTGTTATGAAAATGACCCACATGTCTGTTATGAAAATGACCCACATGTCTGTCATGAAAATGACCCACATGTCTGTTATGAAAATGACCCACATGTCTGTCATGAAAATGACCCACATGTCTGTCATGAAAATGACCCACATGTCTGTTATGAAAATGACCCACATGTCTGTTATGAAAATGACCCACATGTCTGTTATGAAAATGACCCACATGTCTGTTATGAAAATGACCCACATGTCTGTCATGAAAATGACCCACATGTCTGTTATGAAAATGACCCACATGTCTGTCATGAAAATGACCCACATGTCTGTCATGAAAATGACCCACATGTCTGTCATGAAAATGACCCACATGTCTGTCATGAAAAGGACCCACATGTCTGTTATGAAAATGACCCACATGTCTGTTATGAAAATGACCCACATGTCTGTTATGAAAATGACCCACATGTCTGTTATGAAAATGACCCACATGTCTGTTATGAAAATGACCCACGTCTGTTATGAAAATGACCCACATGTCTGTCATGAAAATGACCCACATGTCTGTCATGAAAATGACCCACATGTCTGTCATGAAAATGACCCACATGTCTGTCATGAAAATGACCCACATGTCTGTTATGAAAATGACCCACATGTCTGTCATGAAAATGACCCACATGTCTGTCATGAAAATGACCCACATGTCTGCTTACCATTTATATGTGACGTTTATTTCTAACCTCATCTACTACGATGGCCAAACGTCGTAGAGAAGCATGGTTCTCTATTTCTCCTTCAGTCATGACTCGGGGCTACAGAACACTACCTCCCAACATTTGTTGCAGATGTGGTTGTCATTTCTTCCTCCCAGTTCCATTACTATCAGCCTCTTTTACTGGGTCCTCTACCAACACAACCGGGGGGGGGGGGGGGGTACCACAGTAACCATGGGCTTCTGCACTGGTACTCTTTCTGTATCCACCAGTGGAACCATCTGATGGATCAAACTGTTGACAAACCCGGTCCGAAGAACAGTGAACATGTGGTAGAGTCGACAAAACACTGGTAATAGATGAGTCCATATGGACACTTTAAACCAAATGCACGCAGCTGTTGTTGTGTATCTGAAAAGACTACACTGCTAACGTCACACCAGGCACCAGGTGACTAGTCATGAACAGACTTGGTATGAAAGATAGGTTATAAAAATGACAGAAACAGGTGTGAGAGAGAGAAAGAGAAGAAAGAACTCATCACCGATCATGTAGAGCACAGGTGTCAAACATGTGGCCCAGGGGCCAAATCTGCCCATCAATTGTTTTTCACTTCTATAGTTCTGTTCCACCTTCATGGTTCAAAGCTCTTTACATTAGCCTCACATTCACCCATTCACACACACTCATACAGCAGTAGGGTTCTAAGGTTCTGTCAGTCCTACTGGGAGACAAAGGGTTCAGTGTCTTTGTCCAAGGACATGTGGACATGTGGACAGCCAGAGCTGTCCTTCAGATGAATTTATGAAATACAAAAATAATATAAATCATTTTATTTCATGTTCCACATTCAGACCAATTCACTCATAATAACCAGTTGTAAACACTGCACCTGTAAAAAAAAAAAATCTAATTTCACATTTATCTTTGGAAGACACTGGTATGAACCTTTCCAAGACATGAACAAATAGGTAATAAATGGTTAATACACAGTGAATTATGTGTAGGCATTCTAAAGTGTTACCTGTAATTTGACTTTTTTCACTCTAAAACCCTAAACTAAACCAGTTTTACTCTGGTCGAGCGTCAGTTTTCTTCCATCCAGTTAAAAAGGCATCGATGTTCATGTACAGCGGTGTGTCATCAGCATAGATGTGGAAGCTGATGCAAAGGTCTCCTAAACAAAAACGGTTATAAACACTGCACCCGTCTGTTAAAAACAATCCAATTTTATCTTTGGAAGACAGTATGAACTTTTCCAACTCTTATTAACAGGTTGGTTTCATTGCTGTATAGTCAGATGGAGGGCAGGAAGTGAAGCTGAGTGAGTTTTCCGTTGGAAAAATGTCTGTTTTGTGTAGTTTATGGCTGCGCCAGTCGTTCTAACCCAGAAGAGTACCACGAAGGTGAGAAATGGAAACAGCTCACAGAAAAACACCCTAAAAAGTGAATTTTAAATCTGCGTTTGCGGTTGGGAGGAGCAGCGTCTGCTAATGCTAATGCTAATGCCTGTGTCTGCAGCGACCACTTCGTCAGAGGTACAGTGCCCTCCATAATTATTGGCACCCCTGGTTAAGATGTGTTTTTTAGCTTCTAATAATTTTTTTTTCTAAATAATATGGGACCTTAATGGGAAAAAAAGAGAAAAATCCAACCTTCAATACAAGTGCATTTATTCAGTGGGGAAAAAATCTCACATAAAGAAATAATTATTTGACATCAAATAATGTGTGTCACAATTATTAGCACCCCTGGTGTTAATATTTTGTACAACCCCCCTTTGCCAACAAAACAGCACCTAATTTTCTCCTATAATGTTTCACAAGATGAGAAAAGACAGAAAGATGGATCTTCAGCCGTTCCTCTTTGCAGAATCTCTCTAAATCATCCACAGACCTGGGTCCTCTCCTCTGGACTCTCCTCTTCAGCTCACCCCACACCTTCTCAATAGGGTTGAGGTCTGGGGACTGAGATGGCCATGGGAGGAGCTTGATTTTGTGTCTGGTGAACCATTTCATTTGGCCATATGTTTCGGGTCATTGTCTTGCTGAAAGACCCAGTGACGACCCATCTGCAGCTTTCGGGCAGAGGGCGACAGATTTTGATTAAAAATGTCCTGGTATTTCAAAGCATTCATGATGCCATGCACCCTAACAAGGTTCCCAGGGCCTTTGGAAGCCAAACAGCCCCACAGCATCACTGACCCACACCCATAGTTCACAGTGGGTATGAGGTGCTTTTCAGCATGCACATCTTTCGTGGCACGACAGACCCACTTAGACTGTTTGTTGCCAAAAAGCTCAATCTTGGTCTCATCTGACCAAAGCACACAGTCCCAGTTGAAGCCCCAATACCGCTTGGCGAACTCCAGACGTTTGCGTTTATGATTGTGAGTGAGGAAAGGTTTTGTCCGTGCATGCCTCCCAAACAGCTTGTTGGTGTGTAGACAGCGCCTGATGGTTGATTTGGACACTTTGTGACCCCAGGATGTTACCATTTGTTGTAATTCTGTAACAGTGAGCTTTGGAGATCTTTTGGTTTCTCTTCCCATCCTCCTCACTGTGCGTGGTGGGTCCTCGTCCAGGCTTGTTTACCACTGTTCCAGTTGTTTTGAACTTCTTCATTATTCCTCTCACAGTGGATATGTGCAGCTGCAGTTGAGTGGTAATCTTCTTGTAGCCTCTGCCTGACCTGTGAAGGTCGACGCACATCTGCCTCACTTGTATGCTGTGTTCCTTTGTCTTTCCCATGTTTAAGAGTGGATAAGAGAAATGGCCTCGGCGTCACGTCATATTTATACCCCAGGGAAACAGGAAGTGATGAATTACTAATTAAATGTTCTTACATACTCTGGTAAACTTTGTAAAGTACTGTAGAAATGACAGAAATGCTTCAATTATATTTATTTCCTGGGAATTGTTAATTGTGGAACAGGTGATTTAATGAAAAATAATTATTTTTTAGTCAGGGATTTTGTTATTTTCTTACAATTCATTTGAGTTGAAGGCTACATTTTCCTAAAATTTTCAGTGTGACAGTATTCTTCTGCAATAAACACTGAATTTATTTTAAGGCTTTTAACACAATATTTATGGAGGGCACTGTATGTTCCAAAGCTAACTTTTTTTTGTGGATGTGCTATATATCATTAGGTTATGGTTAAATAATGGTTTAAACTGTTGTACATAGACACATCAAGATGTGTTACATGATTGTTGACATTAGTCGCTACTGCTAGCGGCGACTAATGTCAACAAACATGCAGTACATGTTGACGTTGCATCGTTACAAATAACACTCCTGCTGGCGAAGACCAAACCATAATTATGGCTGAACCTTTTGGTACCGAGGTTGTGGACCCACCCCCTAACAAAAACATTCTATGGCGTCAAACTTTCCTAGTCTTTGATCTGCTGCTGGTGTAGTAGGGTGTCTGCAGGACCAGGTAGTTAGTAATATCCACAGCAGACATTAGTGGAAAAGCTTTGGGTTCTGGCGAAACTCATTAATTTTCATCAGATGCGGCTCATGTCTTATAAATGTTTAACTAACTGTATGTATCTGTGTTTGGACACTGGATCTAAAACTGTTCAATAAACACTCACTTCAATGGTTTCCTCCATAGCAACAGTCTCCATGGTTACTTCCTGCCCTCCAGCTGAAATTGTAACATCATCATAGTCACATGACTGAAACCTACCGATACATGGGAACAAACCATTTACAAATAGATAACAAATGGTTAATACACAGTGAATATGTGTAAGTATTTGAAAGTGTCACGTGTAAGTTTACTTTTTTTTCGTTCTAAAACAGAGAGAAAAGTTTGGAGTTGACATTATTTCTATATTATTCTGTTATTATTTTACTGATCTGGACCACTTCAGATCAAATTGAGCTAAATGTGGCCCCTGGACTGAACTAAGTTTGACGGCCCTGGTCTATGCAGCAGCAGAACATGTCAGGTTGAACCATGTAGTAACTTATAATATAACAACTGAAATGTAACTAAAGTTGATCATGTGTGAATGGAGGAATGTGAGGAATAATGAACCCCACACCCACTGGTGTATAAATATAAGTACAGTCCATTTACTATTTAATCAACTCGTAATGTAATAAAAACATTAGCTCAGCTATGTAGCAACTTATGATGTAATAAAAGCTCATCATTTTATTATTAAACTTTATTATTAATCTTGCAGCAAAGGTAAAAAACTGGTGATAATGCAACTTTTGTCACAGTATAAACCACTGTTACATTATGAGTTACATTATAGCTGAGCTCCAGTAAACAGTTATTACTGTATTTTTCCAGACTATAAGGCAAACTTGAGGCTTTAATTTTCTCCAAAAACAACAGTGCATCTTACAAACCCAGAGCTCCTTGTATATGGATTCATTTTGGTTGTGCTTAGTGACTTGGAAATTTGACTTTTTACTTCACGAGTTTGACTTTTTATTTCAGGATTTTGGCTTTACTAGTTTTATTTAACAAAATAGTCCAGTGCACCTTAGATATGGAAAGAAAACCCCATTATCAGTGCATGTTATAATCCAGTGTGTTTTACAGTGCAGAAAATACAGAACATTATCACCTCCACAAAAGAGGTATGAAATTACAAGTCAGTTTGTTTGTTTATTTGTCTGTCTGTCTATCAGCAGGATTACACAAAATGTTCCGAATGGATTTTTATGAAACGTTCAGGAATGATAGATAATGGGTCAAGGAAGAACCCATTAGATTTTGAGTAATGAAGGTCAAAGGTCAACAGTGGTAATATCTCAGGATTCAAACGAGATAGAATCTGGTGTTTTTTTTGGCTTTACTTCGTCTCACCTTCGGACATCAGATGGGTCAACACCTATGGCTCCATCATGTCCATTATTACATTTATCACATTATGAGCCGTTATTACGTTATAAGTTACTACAGACCATAACAGATGTTATTAGTCAACAAATACTCCGTGTCATTAGTTTTATCTCTGTTCAAATAAATAAATGTGACGCTGACAGTAATGTGTCCAAATGCTTCAGGTAGAAGTGGTCCAGTTTTTACAGGTTCCCATGGTCCTCTGGGGTTCAGGAGGTCTGCTGTGGACCCTCAGCAGCTGAGAACCCGTCTGTCTGCAACTTTTCCTTGTATTTCAAGAATTCTCTTCTTTTTGAGAAATATTTGACCTATGGGGAAAAAACAGATTTTATTTTACAGACGACTGCATCCAATCCTGTTCTAATGAAAAACATTAAGATGACAGGTTAGCAGTTAAAGAATTCCTCGAAAAATATCTTCCGAAAAATGCCAAAGATCATATGAAGGTCATATCTGTTTTTCCTGAGACTCAGAAATGCATTTTTTCCTCTGTAGGGGAGAAAAGTTTGAGTTTTACATAAAAAAAATTCTGCCTCTTATAGAGGACTAAAAGTGCCACAATTAAAGAAATAAATACATCATTAAATAACCCATTAAATGTAATGAATAAATTTAAATTATAATCAAGTAGATACATGTTATTAAATGTGTCATTAATTAAAATAATTAATTTGAGGTAAAAACAAACATTATTTCACTAGTTATTTCTTGGTCGTTGTTTGCCAAAACATTCAAAATTAAACAAATAAATACATCATTAAATAACCAATTAAATGTAATTGATCAAAATTGTAATTAAATAGATGAAGGTGTTATCGCATTTGTCATTCATTAAAATGCCAATTCATTTGAGGTAAAACCCCCCCCCAAAAAACATGAGTAAATTATTGCACGGTCCTTGTCTTCTGCAGGTTAAAGGTCATGGGGTCATCTGTGCAGTGAGAGCAGATGTTTTGTACTGCTGGAGAAGTTAGATTAAAGAAAACTTAACGGACTCCATTTCAAACCGTTTTAAAGACTTTTTTTTTTTTTTTTTATAAAAAATTGTTTAAAAAAAATGAATTAAAATACCAGTCCATAAACATCCTCATTTCACAACACATACAGTTGCATTTTAGCATTATGACACATGTTCACATTATTTATTCACTGTATCTGGAAAAAAAAAGATATTTTATGTAAAAAATAGAAAATACAATGACTTAAAATCTATGATTGTATTTACTAGGTCATTAGATCAGTGTCAGCAGAGTCCATCAACTAAATTACCTGTAGGGATTTTTAACACCCAGCAGGTGTTAGTATTCAGTGACACAGTAACTGTCAGATGCCTCATCTACCATCACTAGTAAAACCACAGTAAAAAATAAATAAAATCAAGGCTGTTGAATGTTTTTAAATATTTAAACTAAACCATAAATTCAGAAGGTATGAGGGGTTAAATGGTTAATAATCACATCCTCATCAGATCTGCAGAAGCCTGATAATGGTGTAATGCTTTCAGGTATGATAGAAGAGGGAAACATCTAAATGTGCAGGACACTGACCTCCATGACCAACGTTTGACACCCCTGCTGTGTAGATTAAATACGTCACACACATTTGATGGTATAGATAAAACTGTGGAGAATTTACCCACTGAGCAGGGCAATTTCCCTCAAACTGGTTCTTCAAACTCTGACAAGCTGCAATGCTGTCGTTGTTGTCGTCCAGACATTTCCACAGCAGGTCCCTGGCATCCCAGCATGCCTTTCGTTCTGCTGAGTTTGGAGCTGCCATTTCCACCTGGTGAAGTACAGGTTACTTTACAACAAATACTCCTGCTCCTGTTGGGGGAAAAAAACAGCTATTTAACAATTAAACTTGTTAACTGTGTCTGTACATGCTTAGACAGGTGGTAATTATTTTATTAGTGCACTTTTTTAACGTTATGCTTGTATAGAAAATGATGCATTACTATGAAGAGTAACATTGATAAGACCGTAATCTTAAAAACAAACTAAAATCAAGGTCTATCAGTTTGATTATAATTTAAGTTGAGGTTAAATATTGTTGTAGTGAAATAGAGCATTTTATTTTTAATTTTTGCTCTCTGTGACACGTCGAGAATCCACTGAATGAGAAGTGCGTAATAAATGCTATTATTAAGTGGTTAATGTTATTGTTTATCAGTTCTAACTTAAATAAATGGCTATACTATTAACATTTAACCAAAGCACATTAACAATTTTAAATATTACCGGCCAGTGCAGTGTAAACACATTGATAATACATTTACAGTAGTGAATTATTCTGCATTAACTACACATTAGTTTAAAGGTGAAAATGTCCTGAGGTAAAGTGACACTCAACTCCGTATTTACATTATTATAAACTCACCAATGTTTTTCTTGCTTCTATAATTCTGTTACTTCATAAAGGACTTCACACAAGCTTACAGATGTTGGCGTAATCCAAACACTTTAAATGTTTGTGTCAGTGAAGTGAGTTCATGGAAGTGAAGGACGCACACATGACAACACAGGTCCTTGTCGCTCGGCGATGACGTCATCACACACAGTGATTAATAAAACGGACCAGACGATGGCGCACTGGGGTTAAAAACAATAGAAAGGCATCAAGTTTAGTTCCTGAGGCTTCTTTTCCAGAAGGAAAAGCTCATTAAACAAAAACAAACAGCCGCATATAGGTAAGTTAAAGTCAATAGAGCTTGTTTTGCCAATGACAACAAGTGTTGCTGTATTCGCGCGAGCATTTTTTTTGTTCTGTAGTGTTCATTTCACATTTTAAGATATTAAGCCTTCATACAAGTTTAACTTAAAACGTAACATTCGTACTGATAAATACTGACGTTAATAATTAATTAGTATTATTATTATTTATTATTATTGTAACTCTTGTACTTGATAGCAATGTGTTAACATGCAAATCCAACACTAGCATACACAAAACATTAGTCTGAAGACCAATAAATTGATGAATGCTTGTTTCTTAATGAATTTTTTAGGTTCTTTTCATTGCTGAATTTCCCCTTGGGGATCATTAATGTGCTTCTGCGCCTGTATTTAAGTGGGATCATTTTTAAGTTAAATAACCCATAGCTATTAAAAATCAATTCTGCTTTTTGCATTGTGGATATGCTGTAGTGAGAGGTTGTTGTTATTATTATTATTATTATTATTATTATTATTATTATTATTATTATTTAGAATAGAAGTACTTTATTGATCCCACATTTGGGAAATTACTTTGTGACAACAGCAGCATTATATATAAGTATAAAACAAACAGTGAGGTGCAAAAATGGTAAGGTGCAATGTCATATTAAAGTGCCATTACAGAAGAACTGAGTGCAAAGTAAAGTAGTAGAAATGTAATGCCAGTATTTATTTGCAGAAAGTGCAGAGAGAAAAACAGAAATGAAATGTGGTTATGACTTATTGAACAGTGCAACTGGTTGTGGAAGGAAAGATTTCCTGAATCACTGTCTGGAAAGCAGAGCTGTAATAGTCTGTTGGAGGAAGTGCTCTGGTGTCCGTCCATGTGTGATGGAGAGGGTGCTTGGCGTTGTCCATGAATGTGTTTAGCTTCCTGAGCATCCTTCTCTCCACTATGTTTTGAAATGTGTCCAGTCTCAGACTGATAACAGAGCCATGTTTCCTGAGGATGTGTCCAGTCTGTTGGTGTCACTGGCTCTGATGCTGCTCCAACTAACGGCTGCAAAGAAGTTACACCAACACTGAACTGATCTGGACACTGAAAAAATCTAAATCTTGATTTGATTTGATTTGAATGATTTATTTCGAACATGTGCAAAGTGCAACAATAATCAATACAGTAATAATAATAATAATAACAATGACGTCCGAAAAGGAGTAGGATGAAGCATAAGCTTATTTAATCCTACACAGTAAATTTTGCAGTGTTAAATCAACACTTAGAGAGTTTATTTAACTTCTTCTAGAGTGTATTTGGTCCCATTGTCTCCAAATTAACACTGCAAAATCTACAGTGTACCCCTTCCTCACTTCCCCAACAACCTAAATTCATCTTGTAGTAATATAGTGCATAGTACAAAAAAATGATGACAAATAAAATAATAACAATAACAATAATAACAATACCAATAATCAATAACTGAAGTACTAAACATAGACATAGCCCGATTAGCCCTATCTTACCAGATAGGGCTAATCGAATTAAAGAAAAACAATTAATTGGAATTTTATTGCCATTTCAATGTAATTAATATATTTTTTTCAACTCAAGTTTGAGTGGTTCAACAACATTTATAAACATCACAGAAACTAGACCATTCAAAGAATAAATGCTACAACCTGCTGTGATTTACTGACAGGCTGAAGGAAAAAAAACAAAGACCAACGACAGAAGAGAAAATAACCCCAAAAAAATGGGAGAAAAAGAAGAAAATAAAAATGTAAGGTGTATGTTTGGTCATATTTATCAGTTTAATTGTCACTATATTTTCAAACTGCAATTCCACATTTTCTTACATTTGTTTTCATTTGACAGAAAAAATATGAGTTTCAGCTCCACATGGTGGCCTGTAAGGCTGATGGAAAAAGAACCCACACAAAATCATTTTTAGATTCAAGAAATCTGTGTTGGTCGTAAAATAGTTAACAAAACAAAGTTTGGAGCACTGCAAAAAAAATAAAAAATAAAAAATGCAGCTTTGACCATCCCTCTGAAGTTATGGTTTTCGGTTCAAAACAATCTATTGTTCAGACATTTACCAGCAGGTGTATGTTCTTATTTCTAGTCTTAATACGTCATCACACTTAAATAAAACACAATAACCTGAAGAGGAACTTTTCAGTGAGATATAAAGGACTTATTTTTAAACAATAGATCTTAAAATATCTTATTTCAAGAAATCTTACTGAAATAAATGTCACTTGTTCCATTGGGAGATTGTTCTGTGCAAAAGTCTAAATGATCTTGGTCAGATTTCTTAAAATCATATTTTCCAGATGAATTATTTAAAAAAGTTCCTGTTTAAACAGTTCCATCTTATTTTAAGTGTGATAAGATATTTGGACTAGAAATTAAAAAAATGGACTTGGTCAGATTACAGTTTTTTTCTTTACTGTAAACACTGTTATACTCAACCTTTGCAGAACTGTAGCACATTTTAACATTAGTGTCTACACAGTAAAAATCATATTACAATTTTACTCTTTAAGAGTTGAATTTAACATTTGGTCTCACTCAAAATTAGTGTAAAATTTACTCTATAGCCAGTGTAAAATTTTTAGTTACTTTTACTCTATTTTGTGTCAAAATTAACAATGAAGTGTGTAAAAATGTTTAACACTACTGTGTACATACATCTACTGGACACATCCTCAGTGATTTTCCTGAAATCATAGGGCGTTTCGGGTCTTTCAAAATCATACGCCCTCAATCAGGTGACCCAGCCGGGGCTGATCAAACCCCGGCTTGTGTCCAGATGGCTTTCTCGCTACCATTACTCCATGGCTCCCCTCTTTTAAGCCATAGCCATCTTGAGGCTCTCTCTGCCGCTTCAGTGGTACTGCAGATGGCTCTCCTCTTTCTGTCTCCGTTGATGCCCAAACTGCTGAAGGCTCTGGCCAAGGAATGGGCTGCAAATCCTCTGCATCCAACTTCAACAGGGAAACACCTTGCTCTCCATCCAGCCTGCTGACGGTCACTGACCAGTCCTGCGTACTTGGAGAGCTTCCTCTCAAAGGCTTCCTCCAAGCGATCTTCCCACGGGACTGTGAGCTCCATCAGCACAGCTTGCTTGGTGGACTCAGACACGAGGACTATGTCTGGTCGCAGAGTGGTGACTGCAATGTGGCTGGGGAACTTTAGCTGATGTTCTAGGTCCACCAGCAACTGCCAGTCTCTTGCAGACACCAGGATACCTGCAGAGGATGTTCTTCTAGCTGTGGGTGTTCTTGCCATGTCCCCTGCTCTGACAAAGGCGATGGTTTTCTTGGTGGGGTCGGAACTGCTTTGACCACACCAGGCCTGTGCTGATGGCTTCAGCGATGGTATTCAGGACTTGGTCATGTCTCCACCTGTACCGTCCCTCTCCAAGTGCCTTTGTGCAGCAACTGAGGATGTGTTCTAGGGTTCCTTGCTTGGAACATAATGGGCATGCTGGTGTCTCTGCTATGCCCCATGTATGCAGGTTTGACGGGCTTGGTAGCACATCATACACTGCCTGGATGAAGAACTTGATGCGTTGAGGCTCGGCTTTCCAGTGCTCAGCCCAGGTCACCTTCCTCTCAACTGCATTCTCCCATCTCGTCCAAGCTCCCTGTTGCTTTATTCCCACTGCTTTGGAGGTTCTTATCTCCTCCCCTCCTACTCTCACCTCCTCCTGGATAAGATGTCACCCTTCCTTCCCCTTGGTGTTCATTTTGGGAGTTGGAAATGATCCTAGCCCAGCTCGACCTCATGTGACAACTCCCTCCAGGCTCTTGTGGCGCAGCCTTGCCTCTGCCTCTTGAACTGCTTCCTCTGCCCTCCATTTCCTGCTCGTCCTTACCTGGATCCCTGCTTTGGCCACCTTCGGATCGCTTGAGTCCCTGTACTGAACCACTTCTCTGGCTCGAGTCACCTTAAATTCTTCCTCCAGGGATCTGAAAGGCAGTTGCAGTTTGTTGGTGTTCCCGTAGAGTGCAATACTGCTCAGGCTCCTCGGTAGCCCAAGCCATCTCCGGAGGTGGTTGCTGACCCTCCTCTCTAATCTCTCCACTGTAGAGATAGGGACTGCGTAGATGAGGAGGGGCCAAAGGATCCTGGGAAGAATGCCATGTTGGTATACCTAGGCTTTAAACTTCCCGGGAAGGCCTGACTTGTCCACGGCTTTTAGCCAACCATCCAACTCAGCACAGGCAGACTGGATAGATGTTGTGTCTCTCAGTGAGCAGTCAAAAACCTTCCCTAAGCTCTTGACTGGCTTCTCTGTGATGGTTGGGATGGCTGTACCGGAGATGTTAAACCGGAACTTGTCCTCCACCTTCCCTTTCCTCAGCACAATTGATATGGATTTCGCGGGTTTGAAACTCATCCGGGCCCATCCCGCAAGCCTTTCAAGACCCTGCAGAATCCGCCGGCAGCCTGGGACCGATTCTGTCATGACTGTAAGGTCATTCATGAATGCCCTGATGGGTGGTTATCGTTGTCCGGTGTCCGTGCGGGGCCCTCTGCACTCTGGCTCAGTGGACTTAGTGAGCATGTTCATGGCTAGGGAGAACAATGTAACAGAGATGGTACACCCTGTGATGATACCGATCTCCACCTTGTGCCAACTGGATTTTATTGCTCCTGATGAGACCCTCATCCTGAAATTGGTGTAATAATCAGCGATGAGGTCTCTGCACCTGCTGGGTACGTGGTGTTTTGCCAAAGTGAGCTGAATCAGCTTGTGTGGAATGGAGCCGAATGCATTCGACATGTCAAGCCATAGCACTGACAAGTTGCCCTTGTTTTCTCTGGCCTCCCGTATGAGCTGTGTCACCACACCAGTATGTTCCAGACATCCTGACATCCCTGATATGCCGCCTTTCTGGACAGATGTATCAATGTAGGTGTTATTTGTCAGGTAGGTGCACAGCCGCTTGGAAACAGCGCTGAAGAAAATCTTTGCCTCAACACACAGCAAGGATATGATGCGAAATTGGTCCAGCTGAGAGGAGTTTTCTTCCTTTGGGATCCAAACCCCTTCAGCCACTCTCCACTGTTCAGGGATCCTCCCCCTTCTCCAGAAGACCCGCACGATTTTCTCCAGACGCAGCAGGAGCTTGGGACAGTTCTTGTACACTTTATAAGACGTGCCACTTGGTCCTGGTGCAGACCTTGCCCTGGCTATGCGGACAACCTCCCTGATTTCCTTAGGCTGCAGCTCCGACATGACGAACTGCATCTCTGGTTCAGGGGGATCAATGAGGTGGTTGCATTCTCCCAGTTCCTGCTCTCTTGCAGGATCGCTGTACGTCTGCTTTAGATGTTGGTCTATGTCTTCCTGTGAGGAGACCAGTTTACCGCTGCGCTTCTGCCCCAATAAGTCCTTAGTGAACTTGAAGGGGTTAGAAATTAAAGCAGCCCATTTAAGACCCCTTTCTCGCCACCTCCTCCGGTGCCACTCAGCCTGGCGGAGAACTCTGATGTTTTTCCAGAGGATGCACATTAGCTGGGCTAGGCCAGTGCGTTCCTCTTGTCCTGCCGCCTTATACTGGGACTTCAGTGCTTTCATCTCCTGCCTGATGTTGTGGATCCTTACAGCTCTTTGGTTCTTTGTGTAAGAAGTTCTAGAGCTTTCCTTCTCCTCCTCCACGCCGAACCGATCAGCTGCAATGCTATGACAATGATTGTCGAACATAGCTAGCAGCTTCCTGTCAGCCTCTCCCTTTGCTGTTGCCTCCAGAATTTGGTCGACATCGTCATCGAACTGCTTCCAGAGTGAGGTCATGCTAGCTGCAGGCCATTTGATCCGCCTCGTCTCAGAATTAATGCTCGGGGGATCAGTTTGCAACACTTGGAGGTTCTGGGCTCTGTGGTGTGGCCCCTCCTGCGTCTCACCAGGTGTACCACCTGTGCGTTGTGTTGCTATAGATAGTATAAGACTTTCAGAGTTAATCTGACTCTGTATTGTGTCAAAATTAACAATTAAATGTGTAAAAACACTGATGTCTTTACACTGCCAGAGTAAATTAATTTTACTACATAGTTCCAAACACATGCACTGATACTGTAGGTTAACTGGTTAAACTAAATCACCCATAGGTGTGAATGTGACAGTGATTGTTTGTCTATATATGTTCAGCCCTGAGATGAACTGGAGACTCATACAGGGTGTACCCCGCCCAGTGACCCCAGTGACCCAAGTGAGGTGGGTTCAGATGATGAGCGAGTTCCATTGTTAAAATTCAGTATTTTACTACATTGTTGAAATAGTAATTTTTTTAACTGCTATAAGAAAAGACAATAGACACATTCCAAATACTGTAGCACTATTTCCTAATAACTGCTCAGAGATAATAATGTACATACTGGTGTCATTCTCTCCACATGACATTTGTGTATCTAAAGGTCTAGTTTAAGGACGATCATCAACATGAAAATCAACAAAATCTCTTTGTCTGAGTCAATTTATAAGCAAAGAAAACCTTGAAAAGCTACTGTAAATAAAGGTCCAGTATGGTGAGCAGCACAGCTTTGTCCTGTATGATCACAACACATTCAATCTGGTTAAAACAAAGACATTTGTTTAACACATTAACTCCTGAGACTTCTGCAATTGCACAGTAAAAAAAAAAAAAAAAAAAAAGAATATTCAACTAACAAAATAATATGTAACATGAACTAAGTAAGAGACTAACAGAATACAATTGAATAAAAAGAATAGAAACAAACAAAATGTAGATAAACGACTGTAAACAAAAATAAGCAACAACATCAACAGAAGCTAATAAATATTCACAAAATAATAAATAACATGACAGAAATGCGACCCCCCACCCCCCAAAAAAGTTAAAAAGTAAAAAGTAAAAAAAAAAAGGAATAAAAGCCTGCTGTTGTAATTTGGTTCCAGTAGTTTTAGTTTAGATTTTTCTTTTTTTGAATCAGTTGCTTTTCTACACCTGTCCATCAGTTCCATCAACAAAATTATCAGTAAAATAACACTAAAAAAATTGAATTATTCAGAATTTTTAAACTTAAACCATCCATTCAGAACGTGTCTGTGCTGATGCATCAGAGGAAGAGTCGGTGTCAGCAGCGTATACATACCTACTGTGTTTATGTCACTGTACTTTAATCACTAGTGGACATTTTCACTTATTTAAAGGCACACTTTCAAATAAAGGCTGTTGAGGATCGACACTTGTGTGTTTTTGGCCAATGTTTTTAACATTTTTAAAGAAGTTCAGCTGTTTGTTGGAAAAATATTTGACGTTACAGCTTGTATTTTCTGAATACAAACAGGATAATGTATGAGGAAATGATGCTTTTTCGGAAGACCTCTTAAAGTCTGCATAGTTATGTGTTGATTCAAGTTCCATTCAATAGTTGAGACACTTGTTGAATGTGTTTGTGTCTTTTCTTCCACAGTCACAGTCAGTCAGCTGTGTCCATATATACAAGACAATGTGTCCACAACCTGGGAGTAAATAAAGTTTCTAATGAGTGTGTGTTGATTAACTCTGCTCTTTATGTTTATTTATTAGGTTTTAGTTCATATTTTACAGCTTATTTATTTCTTATTTTCATGATTGTTTGTCCATTTTTCCTCATTTTTATAAAAGTCATTTTCATTAACTAGCTTTTTAAATTTACTTTGTTCATTTAGTTGCTTAATTTTTTTCCCCCATTTTCCACGTACTGTTTTTAACCTACCTTTATTTTTTAATGATATTTTACATTTTTGTCTGTCTTTGTCTCACTATGTGTCTCTCTCTGTATCCGTCTCTCTCTCTCTCCCTCTCTTTCTGTCTCTCTCTCTCTCTCTGTCTCTGTATCCGTCTCTCTCTCTCTCTCTCTCTCTCTCTCTCTCTGTCTCTCTCTCTCTCTGTCTCTCTCTGTCTCTCTCTCTCTCTCTCTCTCTCTCTGTCTCTCTCTCTCTCTCTCTCTCTCTCTCTCTCTCTCTCTCTGTCTCTCTCTCTCTCTCTCTCTGTCTCTCTCTCTCTCTCTGTCTCTCTCTCTCTCTCTGTCTCTCTCTCTCTCTCTCTCTCTCTCTCTCTCTCTCTCTCTCTCTCCTCTCTCTCTCTCTCTCTCTCTCTCTCTCTCTCTCTCAGTGACTAGCTGGTTGCCATGGCGCTCAGCAGTAATCCATCTCAGTTCGTGCTCTTTGCGCCAAAAGGACTTAAGGGAATAAAAACCCAAACACTGATGGAAGGGTGAGGTGCCCCCCCCCCCCTCTCTCTCAGTAAAGTGTTTGTTTCTTGGTGCATGTGTGAGTGTGCAGTGTCTCTGGCTTCTTCACAGACTGAAGTTGATTCACTCTTTATGTCACAGACATTTACTTCCTGTCAACAAGTTGTTTTCACTGTAGTTTTTTCTCGTGTAAGAAGCTTTAAGGCCAAAGTTTGTGTAAATAATGTTTATGGGTGTCAAGGAAAGAGTTAACACTTTCTTTTTATACTTTTTTATGCACACTTTGCACTTTGTGTTAAACTTTATTTTTCAGAATTTAAATATTAAATATTAAAAAATCCCAAATACTTTTTTGTATGATCTTTAAAATTCTAGACACCAACTAAAATGTTCACATTAAAAACCAAATAATCATCTCTCCCCTGTCTCCATAGTGTCCACATTAAACACAGTTTTACTTCCATTAGAACCACTGTGTTTCATCCATAAGACATTAAGGCACAACTCATGGGAATTTTTTTTTTTCTGAAAAAAATGTAGTGACGTTATGAGCAATAGACATAATTTAAAGCAGGGGTCCCAAAACCTTTTCCTGTGAGGGCCACAGAACATTTGTCTTCTCTGATGAGGGGTCAGTTTGTATTTATAACATGTATTATTTGTCAGAAATAACCCTCTCTGGGTTCTTCACAGAACAAAAGTCCATTGAACATAAAGTTCTTGGTCTTAACAGGTTCAGTTCAGTTCATTTGTCAGAGCAGAACCTCTGTCTTAAATGACTCACATGAGCGTCTGTCAAAGTTCTTGTGTTAAACTAGTCACTAAATAATAGTTAATAATGAAAATAGTTCAAAACTAAGGAACATTTTATTGCAAAAGTCCAACTTTATTATCAAATACAAATACACATATATGAAAAAAAACATCCAAATGCTCTCTGGTATTGTTCAGGGGGTCGGACCAGAAGTAGTTTGGGGACCACTGGGTTAAAGGGCGGCTGTGGCTCAGTTGGTAGAGGTGGGTCGCCCAATGACCGAGAGGTTGACGGTTCACACATGTCGAAGTGTCCTTGGGCAAGACACTGAATCCTGGCTTAGGCCCCCAGTAGGACTGACCTTTGACCTTAGAAACCTACTGGTGTATGTGAGTGAATGAGAGGCTAATGTAAAGTAAGTATTTGATCTGTACGGTTGGTGATTAGTCATAGATAGAACATCATTCAAGACCAAGCCACACATTTTAGCGTCAACATTTACAGCTGTACGGGGCACATTTTTTTCATATAATAATAAAATGTAATAAATGTTAAATGTTCTTCACTTCTATAGTTCTGTTCCACCTTCATGGTTCAAAGCTCTTTACATTAGCCTCACATTCACCCATTCACACACACTCATACACCAGTAGGTTCTAAGGTTCTGTCAGTCCTACTGAGAGACTAAGGGTTCAGTGTCTTTGCCCAAGGACACTTGGACATGTGGACAGCCTGAGCCAGGATGTGAACCGCCAACCTCTCGGTCATTGAGCGACCCACTCTACCAACTGAATAAATAAATAAACATGACAAACATTATTCCCCTGTGCCTTGCATTAGTGTTTCTGTGTTGGTTTACTTTTATTTTAGGGCTTGTGTATTTTTTCTCCATATTTTTGTGTTTTTAGTGTATTTTTGTGCGACATGTTTTATTGGTTATTATACTGGAAACATGTGCTCAGGTTAAAACCCAACAGAAGAACTTTTCAGTCTGAGAGAAGAAGTGATTTGTAGACAATAGATCTGATCTGAACCAGGGTTCGGTGGTTTAAAGGGAGGCTCAGTGTTAAAC
>CM035794.1:5258073-5268073 GCA_020466265.1 Siphamia tubifer | reverse complement strand
CACATTATCCAGGACAACCTGGGCAGTCTCCCTTGCAGATGGTAGTTTCGGGAGAGGGATAAAATGGGCCATTTTACTAAAACGGTCAACTACCGTAAGAACGACCGTCATACCCTCAGAGGGCGGCAGGCCTGTGACAAAGTCTAAGGCAATATGGGACCAGGGTCGAGTGGGCACGGGCAGAGGCTGGAGCAATCCAGCAGGGGGCTGGTTGGAGGATTTGTTCTGGTTGCAGGTGGGACAGGCTCTGATAAACTCCTTGACATCTTTTCCCAGTGACGACCACCAGAAGCGCTGGGCAATGAGATGGCAAGTGCGACGGACGCCAGGGTGGCAGGCAAGGTGGGAGTTGTGTGCCCACTGTATGACCTGAGATCTCAAGTTGTCTGGGACAAAGAGACAGCCGTCCGGGCATGAACTGGGACCGGGTTGGTCACGGAGGGCCTCTTGCACCTGACTCTCAATATCCCAGGTCAGGGCAGCCACAATAAGGGGATTTGGGAGGATGGGCACAGGTTCCAGGGTGGGATCATCGCTCTTCTGGAACTGGCGGGACAGAGCATCTGGCTTGATGTTTCGGGAACCTGGGCGGTATGATAGAGTGAAGTTGAATCTGGTAAAAAACAAGGCCCAACGTGATTGTCTGGGGTTCAGACGCTTGGCAGTTCGGATATATTCCAGGTTTTTATGATCAGTCCAGACCAGGAAAGGTACGGTGGACCCCTCCAGCCAGTGACGCCACTCCTCCAGGGCTAGCTTGACAGCCAACAGCTCCCGGTTTCCAACGTCATAGTTGCACTCTGCGGGTGAAAGTCGGCGGGAGAAAAATGCGCAGGGATGCAACTTGTTATTCTCTGCCATGCGTTGCGAGAGAACGGCTCCAACCCCAACATCTGAAGCATCCACCTCAACTACAAACTGCCGATTTACATCTGGCATTTGGAGGATGGGGGCTGAAGAGAACCGGGCTTTGAGGAAATTAAAAGCTTTCTCAGCTTCCGGGGTCCATGCGAAGGGGTGTTTGGTACTGGTCAGGGCTGTGAGTGGAGCAGCAACAGTGCTGTAGTTTCGAATGAATCTCCGATAGAAATTGGCGAAGCCAAGGAACTGCTGCAATTTCTTTCTGTTCACTGGAACTGGCCAGGAGGTGACTGCAGAAACTTTTGCTGGGTCCATTTGGATATTCCCTTCGGCCACAATATAGCCCAAGAAAGACACGGATGACGCATGGAACTCACACTTCTCAGCTTTCACATAAAGGGAGTTTTCTAGGAGACGACTGAGGACCAGCTGAACATGACGAGTGTGTTCTGACAGGGTTCTGGAGAATATTAGTATGTCATCCAGGTAGACGAAGACGAATTGGTTCAGCATATCTCGGAGTACGTCGTTCACCAGAGCCTGGAAAACTGCCGGGGCGTTAGTAAGACCAAATGGCATTACCAGGTACTCATAGTGCCCGGTGTGAGTGTTGAAGGCCGTCTTCCACTCATCGCCCTCCCGGATGCGTACTAGATGGTAGGCGTTTCTCAAGTCCAACTTGGTAAAGATCGTGGCTCCTTGGAGTAACTCAAAAGCAGAGTTGATTAGAGGCAGAGGGTACCGGTTCTTCACGGTGATATTGTTCAGACCACGATAATCAATACAGGGACGGAGGGAGCCGTCTTTCTTTCCCACGAAGAAGAAGCCGGCACCAGCAGGAGAGGAAGATGGGCGGATGATTCCAGCTGCCAGAGAGTCTCTGATATAATCCTCCATGGCTTTTCTCTCAGGCGGCGACAGTGAGTAAAGATGACCCTTGGGTGGCGTAGTTCCCGCAAGGAGGTCAATGGCACAATCGTAGGGACGGTGTGGCGGCAGAGAGGTGGCTCTAGTCTTGTTGAACACTCGACGGAGGCTATGGTAGCATTCTGGGACATTAATAAGGTCAGGGGCAGCGCTGGGTGGCATAGAGCTAGGAGGCAATGAGGCAGCATGCAGACATGACAGGTGGCAGTTATCTCCCCACTCTTTGATGGTTCCGGAGGCCCAGTCGAGATGAGGGTTATGGAGGCGGAGCCAGGGATAACCCAGTATCAATCGCTGACCTGGAGAGCGGAGAAGGTGGAAATGAATTTCCTCTTGGTGGTTACCAGACACTTTCATGGAGACGGGGGCTGTGGTATGTGTGACTGTACCAAGAATGTGACCATCTAGGGCCCGGGCTGGAACAGGAGAGGATAAACAGTGGCTCTCTAAACCTAGCTGATGAGCTAATTCCGTGTCCATGATGTTCGCGTCGGCACCAGAATCTACCAGGGCTGCCAGAGTGTGGGTTGTGTCAGACAGGTGAAGACAGATCTTGATCAGGGGTTTGTGGTTAGTGGAGGGCCGAACGTTCATTGAGCTCACCCAGATCCCTCCTACATCTGGTGAGCCTCGGCTTTTACCGGACAGGTGGCGACTCGATGACCTTCCCCGCCACAGTACAGGCACAAGTTTAACGAGATGCGTCGTTGACGCTCTGCGGGATAGGTGGAGGCACGGCCGATCTCCATAGGTTCAGACAGGTCCAACTGGCTTGATGGAGTGACAGAGGTGGGCAAGATGGGAGCTGGATTGTGCTTGGGGCTTGTGGTTGGCAGGTTCAGGCGTCCTCTTTCCCTACGGCGAGTCTGAATTCTCCGATCGATGCGGATAGCTAGGGCGATCGCTTCGTCGAGGGTGGTGGGTGTGTCATGGGACACCAGCTCGTCTTTGATGTAGTCTGCCAGGCTGTGGTAGAAGACACTCACCAATGCCTCCATATTCCAGGAGGTCCTCATTGCTCGGGTCCTGAAGTGGATTGAATAATCCGCGACTGTTCTTCTGCCTTGGCGAATGTTCAAGAGACCCTGTGACTTCTCTGCTGGGGTGGACTCCAAGTCAAAAACCTTTAAAATCTCCTTGGCAAACAGGTCAAAGGATGAACATGCCAGAGTTTGGCGTTCGAATTCTGCCGTTCCCCACAGCCGAGCTCGGCCCGTCAGGTGAGTGATAGCGTAGGCAACCTTTGCTCCCTCCGTAGAAAAGGTTCGGGGCTGTAGGGAAAACTGGAGGCGACAACTGGTCACAAATGCCTGGGCCTGGGTCGGGTCGCCATCAAAGCGCTCAGGGTTGCCGATCCTTGGCTCTGGGGTATTGGTATCTGGCCCGGAAACTGGAGCTGGGGTTGGAGCTGGAGCTGGGGCTGGAGCTGGAGCTGGGCCAGACGGGGGAATCAGAGAAGTGAGCAGCTGCAAGGTCTGGTCAAGACGTCGTCGTTGCTCTTGAACCTCTTGTTGCTGCTGCTGAAACAGCTCTTGTTGTTGGTGAAAGAGTTGGATCATGGACGAGATGTCCCCAGCCATCTTATGCATTTCTCCCTCTGCATTTTGCAGGCGCTGCATTGCGGTTGGTGGTTCTGGGTTGGTGGTGTCCATGATGGATGTGTCGTGCGCTGGGTCCATACTGGTCAGAACGTACTGTCAGGTGCCAGACAGAATTTGGACCACAAAAGCTTCACGATTTAACACAGTTTATTGAAGGTTTTGGTTGTGGCAGTCAAACAAGGTTTGGTGATCAAAGTGAGGAGTGGTCTCCCCTCCAGATACTGACCGGGCCTGACCCTGCTTAGCTTTGGTGAGAAGCCTAGGTCAGGGGTGTTGGTGTCACGGGGGTGGGTGTGTGTGTGTTCCCCGGTGGCCGAGTGGCGTCTGGTCAAGCTGGTGTCTGGGGTTGATGGATGAAGCTCACTCGCCACGATTCTGGAAGTCCTGGGGGACACACACACACACACAACAGCAGGAGGGGTGAAAGCCAGGCAGAAGTACCATTAAGGAATAGGCAAAAATCTTGGTCAGAGAACAGAAAGGCAGGTTGAGTTTACCGGGACTGGAGATCAGAGGCGTAGTCAAACAGGTTCAGGATCTTCGGGTTGGAGTCAGAGACGTGAAGGTTCAGACAGGTAACAGGCATTGGTTTGCTGACGTTCTGACAAGGGTGGACTGGAAGACTGGGGTTTATATACAGAGGTTGATGGGAGAGAATGCATTGCAGCTGGCAGGTTAATGAGGGAGCACAGGTGTGGAAAATTAGACAGGATAGAGAGCAGGGAACAGAGAGAGAGTCCATGACAATATGTGTGTGTGTGTGTATACTCACGAGCCAATGGCTACGTTACTTACCTCCACCAAGGAGGTTATGCTTTTGCCAGAGTTTGTCTGTCTGTTTGTCTGTCTGTCTGTCTGTCTTTAAGATAACTCAAAAAGTTATGGATGGATCATGATCAAAATGTAATGACATGTTGGGGGTGTCGCAAGGATTAATTCAATTCAATTCAATTTTATTTATAAAGCCCTAAATCACAACAAAGTCGTCTCAGAGGGCTTTACAAAAACACAATCAACTACAGGGATACATGAAAAGTCCCAGGCATCCCCTGTCCTTAGACCCTCCTTCTCGGCAAAAGAAAAAACTTCCAAACCCAGTGGGAAAAAGAAGAAATCTTGAGGAGAACCACATTGAAGGACAGATCCACTCCCATGGACGGACAGTCTATAGATGAACGTCCATGTATAAATGCAGGAGGGGGGGCTGGTCCAGACAGGCAGGGGCGGGGGTCCGGGGTCACAGGTCAGCACAGGCGAGATATTGCAGATCCTGTCGTCCATGGCTCCCGTGCAGACACTGTCAGGAGAGCCACCAGCCACCATACCCCCCAAGGGGGGGAGGGGGGAAAGGGGACACCAGGTGACTAGTCATGAACAGACTTAGAAGAAAGAACTCAGTGTCTGTACTTCCCCCAGCATTCTAACTCCTAGGGCAGCCTAGACTGAACTGTGACTCATACATCATGTATACATGATATATGAGTCACATAATTTTTAACTAACCTGACCATAGGCTTTCTCAAACAGGAATGTTTTCAGCCTAATTTTAAATGTAGAGACTGTTTCAGCGTCTTTAATATTAAAGGGAAGATGATTCCATAAGACAGTAACCATGATAACTAAAGGCTCTAGCTCCTACTGTACTTTTAGAAACCCTAGGAACTTTCAATAAACCTGCATTCTGAGAACGAAGGGTTCTATTGGGTTGGTACGGAACCAGATCATCTTTAAGATAAGAGGGGCCCATACCATTAATGGTTTTATATGTAAGGAGGAGGATTTTAAATTTAATTCTAAACTCCACTGGTAGCCAGTGAAGGGTTTGGAGCACAGGGGTGATAAGGTTAGGGGTCAGGGGTCAGAGTTTGGAGCACAGGGGTGATGTGTTCTCTTCTATTTGATCCTGTTAATAATCTTGCTGCTGCATTTTGAACCAGTTGAAGCTTTTTAGGGAATATTTAGGACACGCTACAAGTAAGGAGTTACAATAATCTAATCGTGATGTAACAAATGCATGAATTAATTTTTCTGCAGTCGTTTTAGACAGAATATTCCTAATTTTGGCTAATGTTGCGCAGGTGAAAGAAGGCTGTTCTGCAAGTTTGGTTAATGTGCATTTTGAATGAAAGATCTGGATCAAATAAAACTCCTAAATTTTTAACTGTGGCACTGGGTGTTACACTTAAGTTGTCTACAGTAACTATCTGGTCAGTTAGGGAGTCTCTCACATTTTTAGGACCAATTATAATGACTTCAGTTTTTTCAGGGTTCAATAAAAGATAATTGTCACTCATCCAAGTCTTTACATCTTGGACACATGTATTTAGTTTATCTATTTGTCTGGTCTGATCAGGTTTAATCGATAAATATAGCTGTGTGTCATCTGCATAACAATGAAAATTAATACCATGATTTGTAATGATGTTACCTAAAGGGAGCATATATAGTGTAAACAAAATAGGCCCAAGGACTGACCCTTGGGGGATGCCATAATTAACTCTGGAGGACTGCGATGATTGTTGATTGACGTGAACAAATTGGTAGCGATCAGATAAATATGATTTAAACCAGCAGAGGGCTGCTCCTCTAATACCTATATCACATTCTAATCTGTGCACTAAGATACTGTGGTCAATGGTGTCAAAGGCTGCACTAAGGTCTAATAACACCAGGACCCATATTAATCCGATGTCAGCGGCTAATAATAAGTCATTAGTAACTTTAACTAACGCTGTTTCAGTGCTATGATGGGCACGAAAGCCAGACTGAAACTGTTCAAATAAACTATTATCCTGCAGGAATTGGCACAGCTGTTTAACTATTACTCGTTCTAAAACCTTTGACAGGAAGGACAAATTGGATATAGGCCTATAATTGGCTAAAATGTCAGGATCTAGGGTAGGCTTTTTCAGAATTGGTTTAATAACAGCATATTTAAATGACTGTGGCACATATCCAGTAATTAATGAAGTGTTAATTATATTTAGGACAGTGCTAATAATTAGGGGCAGAATCTGTTTAAAGAGTTTAGTTGTAATTAGATCTAAGAGGCAGGTGGCTGATTTGGAAGACATGATAATAGATATGACATCAGTTTGGTCTACAGTGGTGAAATTATTTAGTGTTACAGAGGGGTTTATTAAAGGCCTAGGTTTGAAACCGCTGTACACAAAGCTTGATTATACTTTATTAAGCTATTTTTCCAGGCATTGAGAGAATCTTCTGAATTGGATTACCACCATTGCCTTTAATTTACGTGTTGCTTGTTTAATGGAGCGAGTGTCAGTGTTGTACCATGGGGAGGTTAATTTAATCTTAGTAGTTTTTAACTTGAGGGGGGCAACTATATCTAACGTAGTTTGTAGTGTGAGCATGGTACTATCGACTAACTCATCACTTATATGGCTTATATGGCGGCTGTGGCTCAGTTGGTAGAGTGGGTCGCCCAATGACCGAGAGGTTGGGGGTTCGCATCCCAGCTCTGGCTGTCAAAGTGTCCTTGGGCAAGACACTGAACCCTCACTTAGGTCCTCAGTAGGACTGACCTCAGACCTTAGAAACCTACTGGTGTGTGAATGGGTGAATGTGAGGCTAATGTAAAGTGCTTTGAGCACCATGAAGGTGGACTACATAAATGCAGAACATTTACCATTTATACTGGGACTAAATGTGTCCTTTACATAATCACATGACATAGACACAAATAGTGACAGAATTAACTCTTTATACTTTGAGACAGCATGGTCACATAGTATCCTTTTCATGTGTGTTTTCATCACTGAGGTGGAAATATCCTCAAAAAAAACCTGGAAGGTCATTAAAAAGTGATCTGAGAGTATGGGATTATGGGAAAAAAACGACGAGGTCATTAATTTCAACACCATGTGTTAAGATCAGATCGAGAGTATGTCTGTGAATGTGGGTTGGTTTATGAACATTTTGGATAAAGCCTAATCCGTCTAGTAGGTCACTAAATGACTTTGGTGATGACCCAGAGGAGATCCTAGTTTCTGGATCACTTTGAAATGTATTCTTTTAATTTTCTTACATTTTTATGTAAAATGTAATTAAAAAACAACCAAAAAAAATATTTGTAAACAAAAAAAGGAAAAATATCTCTAAAATATCTCCCTCTTTTTTAACTAAAAAATAATTGTAATAAATTTTAAAAACTTAATAATACATAGTAAATAAATATGGAGCCATGACATCATTATCAGCTTCTGAAGAGTTTATCATTAATGGACCTTATGTGTTACAGAAGAGGGAGATATTTAAAACATGCAGGACAGTAACATTCCAGTGCTTGAAGACACTGGAACTCACACACACACACACACACACACACACACACACACACACACTTATCAATGAAGTGACGTACATGTCCTACCCACAATCCTGTTTTATCTTTTGTTTATACCAGGTGTGACCATGGTCTGTTTTTAGAGTATGTATGTGCACTTGCTTGTATTTCCTTTCCATTTTTCAATTAGCAATCGATGTTATTGATTGGTGATTGATATTGAATGTATATGTCTGATCAGCCTGGGAGCGGTCGGTCAAAGTGTCTTTGGTTTTGTTGTCCTTGTATATGATACGTCACTGTCGTCCATCCTGTAAAATCAGCATCAGAGGATATTGTAACAAATGATGGTTCAACAAGTGAAACAAGTCTGAATTAAAGAGGATTATGTCTGTTAATGTATGTTAATGAATGCATAGAAGAGTAATGAGAGCAGCATGTTATTATGTGACTGAAGACTGTTCACATATGGACACACACAAAAAGACACAAGGGTCCCCACACTGTTCACTCCTGTGTAAACACACACACATTCATGGAGTTTACACACACACACACAAACAACACACACACACGCACACATGCACACACACACACACACACACACACAGGCCACTCTGCCATTGTGTGTTTCATGGGAATCCTGTCGTAGTTTTAACTGGTGCCAAATCTCACCAAAACAAAAATAAACACACTGCGATTCCAGTGTGGGGACGCTCACAGATCTGTTTCATTCACACTGTTGAGTGTCGAGTCTAATAAATACCAGAGGTGGTAAAAGTACTCACATTCTGTACTTAAATAGAAGTACAGCTACTTATGTGAAAAAAATACTCTGGTAAAAGTAGAAGTACTGAGTCAACTCGTCTACTTAAGTAAAAGGAAGATTCCTCAATTGTATTATATATATATATATATATATATATATATATATATATATATATATATATATATATATATATATATATATATATATATATATATATATATATATCCAGTATTGATTGAGTTATAGCGTGACATGTCTATGTTTGACACACACAAACACCTTTGACCTCCAGAGACCTCAAATTGGTTGTAGGTGGTACCACAAAGTATGAGAATTGTAAAAATCTTCATTGTTTGGTACAAATCTGAAAGTTCTGTGACCCTCTGTTCTTGAGTTATAACCAATAATGTGATTTTGACATTTTAGTTAATTGTGACCTTGACCTTTGCCCTCTGTAATTTCATGGTCATATCTCAAGTATTCATTGAGTTATAGCATGATATGCCTCTGTGGACACACACACACACACACACACACACACACACACACAAGGTGATTACAATAATCTCACCCAACCAATGTTGGGGGAGATTAATAATAGAATAAAATCTACTCCATAATATTGTGACATGTTGGAGGAATAGCAGGGGGGGATTTCCTAGTACGTATTAGGACACACTAGTTGAGACAGTTTTAATGTGTTTTACAGTGTTTTGACTTGACGTGACACTCTATATAATATGTGATGGTGTGTTTGACCCTTGTTATTTATTTTTGTATTTTATTGAATGAATATTTCTATTGTGTTGCATATTCTTGCACCATGAGCTATAAAGTGTCTCCTTTGTCCTGGACCATCTGTAGTGATGTTTTTTGTAGTGGAAAAAATCAAATTAATACAAGAATGATATCTTCACCTGTAATTTTTTACATGCCTTTCATAGCTCTGCTATCAATATGTACTTTGGTGTCAATACTATCAACATTAGGAGAGATGTGTTCGACCCTAAATTAAATAGATGAACATGTTTACTCATGTTTTATGTGTAATTTGTTGTATAATCTGATGGGATATGTTAGGTGGTTTTAACCATGGATTATATTTCTATAGCACTTTTCAAGGCATTTACATTAGTGATCCATTATTCATTCACTCTCACGTGCTCCCTCTGGTGGTGGTAAACTACATATGTAGTCACAGTTGGCCTGGGGCAGACTGACAGAAGCGTGGCTGCCACTTCGCTCCTCTGACCACCATCGAACATTCATACTCCAGTGTGAGTGACACTGGGGGCAAGGTAGCCTAGGATCTAGACTGTCCCCAGTGGCCGCAAATGGTATTTGCTACGGGGGAAAGTCTAGAAAGTCTAGGCGAATTTGTGGGCGGGATAACCGCTGTCTGTCAAGTTTTCTCTTTACACAACGCCACGCCATTGGATGGGTAACCAGTCAGAGCCAACCAGTCAGAGCCAACCAATCAGAGCGATGAACATGGATTTCGTAGACAGCGTCACCGGAAGAACACACCAGAATTTA
>CM035794.1:5228073-5253073 GCA_020466265.1 Siphamia tubifer | reverse complement strand
TCCGTTCATTTTGCCGGCTGTGATTTTTGGACTGTGGACTTTAATGAAGGACATTTAGTTTCATTCGTGGGACTTGAAGTCGGGTTTGGGTTAATTTTGTGTTTGTGTTACATGTTTTAATGTGGGCACATGCGGCTTATATACAGGTGCGGCTTGTGTATGTACAAAATCGGTTTTCCTCTTAGAATGAGGTGGGTGCGGCTTATAATCAGGTGCGCTCTATAGTCCGGAAATTACGGTATATAAGCTCAGTCCATTACCTTACCTTACCCTAGCTTACCTTACTTTACTTTACCTTAGCTTAGCTTAGCTTAGCTTAGCTTAGCTTACCTTACCTTACCTTAGCTTACCTTACTTTACTTTACCTTAGCTTACTTTACTTTACCTTAGCTTAGCTTACCTTACCTTAGCTTACTTTACCTTACTTTACCATACCTTACTTTACCATACCTTACCTTACCTTACCTTACTTTACCTTGCTTTAGCTTAGCTTAGCTTACTTTAGCTTACCTTACTTACCTTACCTTACTTAAGCTTACCTTAGCTTACCTTACCTCACCTTACTTTACCTTACCTTACCTAACCTTACCGTACTTACCTTACTTACCTTAGCTTAGCTTACCTTACCTTATTTTATTTACCTTACCTTACCTTGCCTTAGCTTAGCTTACCTTACCTTACTTTCCCTTACCTTACCTTACCTTACCTTAGCTTAGCTTAGCTTACCTTACCTTACTTACCTCACCTTACTTTCCCTTACCTTACCTTACCTTAGCTTAGCTTAGCTTACCTTACCTTACTTACCTCACCTTACTTTCCCTTACCTTACCTTACCTTAGCTTAGCTTAGCTTACCTTACCTTACTTACCTCACCTTACTTTCCCTTACCTTACCTTACCTTAGCTTAGCTTACCTTACCTTACTTTACCATGCTTTAGCTTAGCTTACCTTACTTTAGCTTACCTTAGCTTAGCTTACCTTACTTAACTTACCTTACTTTCCTTACCTTATCACACATAAACAGTACCTCAGTCTTACAGATTCACTTTCAACTAATAATAATATATTTTTTTAAACAGTTTTTAGAAATCCCAGATGACCCTATTTGAAATCCAGGCGACGCTCCATTGGGTCCCAGCTCCCAGGTTGACAAACATTTCCCTTTAAAGACCTCTGCCTTAGGTGTAAAACTGCAGGTGGAGTCATTTTGAACAGATGTGGGTTCGTTAACGCCTGCGTCCAGGGTTGAGTTTGTAACAGTTTCCTCACAGAGAAGTGGAACTTCCTCCTGCCATCTGTCCCACCGTATGTCCGGACGCCACCCAAAAACACTCGCCTCCCTCCTTGGCTTCGTCCTGCTCACATTCTTCGTACCAGCACACACGCCACTGTTATGTGTGTGATGTGTTGGTGTGACCCTGCGCTCCTGTGAGTCTGCTCCTTTACTGTCACATCATCCGTAACATTTCCTCAGTGGTTATTCTGTCGACTGCCTGATCCCATATGTGCAACCAACTGGAGACTGGCATGGAAGCCTTCATGCCTCTCTCTCTCTCTCTCTCTCTCTCTCTCTCTCTCTCTAGCTGCGTTTCCATTACAGTTTTTCACAAAGCAATAGCAATATTCCTAATGTTTCGACAAAGTATATTTCCACTTTGAACATGTTTCCATTGACGGTTGTTCTCGGCAGGAGTGTCGTAACTCTCGTGAAATATCATCCCACGAGTTTTCACTGCTGTCATCTTCGGAGCTTCAATACAATTTTATTTTTAAAGCCCTAAATCACAACAAAGTCGTCTCACAGGGCTTTACAAAAACACAATCAACTACAGAAATTTCATGAAAAGTCCCAGGCATCCCCTGTCCTTAGCTCCTCCCCCTGTCCTTAGACCCTCCCCCTGTCCTTAGACCCTCCTTCTCAGCAGAAAAAACTTCCAAACCCAGTGGGAAAAAGAAGAAATCTTGAGGAGAACCACATTGAAGGACAGATCCACTCCCATGGACGGACAGGCTATAGATGAACGTCCATGTATAAATGCAGGAGGGGGGGCTGGTCCAGACAGGCAGAGGGCGGTGGTCCGGGGTCGCAGGTCGGCACAGGCGAGATACTGCAGATCCTGTCGTCCATGGCTCCCGTGTAGACACTGTCAGGAGAGCCACCACTCCCCCAAGGGGGGGAGGGGGGAAAGGGGACACCAGGTGACTTCAGATTGGCCATCACCCTGTTAGCATTAAATGAATGAGTCGGCTAATTCTCTGGGCTTTAGATGTGTTTAAATGACAACCGCAAATTAGCATATAATAGCATTAGCATGATTGAATCGGCTAATTCTCTCGTCAGTAAAAGTCCCGGGTGAACTCTTTAAAGACACTAACATGTCAAACAAACCACCTGGTTAACATTATGAGGGTCTGTACATGTGGTCCCCACATTGTCAGGTCACAATATTCAGTGTAAATATGGTCAGCACTTAATAAAAACAACAAATGATAAATGTATGTAGTGTTTTTTACACAGTTCTTGCACTTGTCACTTTACAGAACAAAGAATATATTTCTCTGTAAAATCTACTTAAATATTCAAAAACTTACAGATAATAAAAGTAAACCTTCACTGTGTCGACTGTACTAATCACCCTGATCATCACTCTAAGCTCTGGCGTCCCAGCAGCCAATGGTTGTCATGGTTACAGCGACTGCGGCTGCCATTTTCACTACGACAGAAGTGATCATGTGACCATGTACATCACATCCTGTGACGTATAATTGTGGAAAAACTGTTTCCATTGTGCTTTTGCGATACATTAGAATATCAAAACGTCTGAAAAACCTCCTCATGAAAGCGTGAAAACTTTTTATTGATATTTGAGTGTTTTTTCAAAATTCAGGTGTTTCCATTACTAGATAGATACATTACTAGACATTTTACAAATTTCCAAGGGTAATGGAAACACAGCTTCTCTCTCTCTCTCTCTCTCTCTCTCTCTCTCTTATGCTGACTCAAAAACTTTATTACTGTACTTTTGTCTTTTTTTAAGTATCTGTACTTTACTGAAGTATTTATTTTTCTGTATACTTTGGATTTTTTCTAGCTACATTTGTTCATAAATATCTGTACTTTTTATTCCTTATGTTTGTATAAATATCTGTACTTTATTTTCCTTTAATTTATATGAAAAAATTAATTTAAAAAATCAAAAGCCAGAGTTTATTTTGAAAAACTTTCTGCAGTTTTACAACGTTCAACTTCTCACTCACTTTGAGCACAGAGGTTGGTGAGTGGAGCTTTTCAGAGTTACTATCTTTTAACACTGAAAGGTATTTTACTCTTATCGATGTTGAATTAACTCTGACAGAATCACTTTACTTTAACTTTGCATGTATGACACTGTCAGTGTAAAACCTCTGTTAACTCCAATTATTTTCACTAACACTGGAAGTTATGTGGTTAAATTTGACTCTGTTCAGTGTTAGAATAACTCTGAAATAATTACAATACTTTGACACTGCATTTTTTACACTGGCAAATAGGGGTCAAAACAACCATTCTTTTATTAAATAAACAATATATTTGTATAAAAAAGATTTCACAGCATCCTAGACAGAGTAAAATCTAAAATTTAAATCATGTGTCCATGTGCATTGGGGGTAGGGGGTGGGGGGTGGGGGGGTCATAGTCATGTGTTCCAGTTCATGTGGTCGTGTCCATGTGTGATCATATGTTCTGTGTGTGAGATGCCATCTGGACACATGGTGCCTTCACTGCATCTTAACGTGGTCGACTAGTTCTGTGTTAGAAGGACATGATGAGCATATGTTGATGAGCTACAAACACAGCACAGTGATACGATACATACAGAAGCGTTCCTTCACTTTTTTATTGTCACCTGAGTTTTAGTGAGTTGAAGCAGCACTGATAATTACGTACATTCTTTTAGTCACATTTTCTGTTTTTTTTGGAATTGGATTCAGTTCATGAGATACAATTGTCTCCTTCCTTTTTTAGCTTCAACTATAAAATGAGATTATTTGTGCACCGACTGCTGACACACAAACACACAGAGCTCTGTAAACCCACCAAATAAAAAGCTGCACTGAGAGAAATAAATGTTGTTTGAAAGATTTTCCAAAGCCTTCTTAAATATCTGCTTTTAAGAGGGAGGAGGGGAAAAAAAAAAAAAAAATATATATATATATATATATATATTTTATTTTTTTTTTTTCTTAAAAATTTTCAATGACTGAGGAAGAAAAATCTGTTGTGTTTTAAAACATTACAAATTTATTAATTTGTTTATTTTCATTGTTTTCATTTGTAATTTTAAATTATTTTTATTTGATAAATCTTTTGAAAATAAATAAATGAAAAAAAATCACACATTTTGAAAAATGATATGTATTTTTTATTTTTACTTATTAATTTTATTTTATAAAAAATAGATAATAAATAAATAAATAAATAAATAAATAAATAAATAAATAAATAAATAAATAAATAAAATGTCACAGACGTAATTTACTATAAATGATTTGTCATTTAGTGACCGTGCAGATTAATTGGTTAAACTTGGGCAATATATGCTGATGAATGTAGCCCCAGTAGTACCCCAGCTCCAGTAGTACCCCAGCTCCAGTAGTACCTCAGCTCCAGTAGTACCTCAGCTCCAGTAGTACCCCAGCTCCAGTACTACCTCAGCTCCAGTAGTACCCCAGCTCCAGTAGTACCCCAGCTCCAGTAGTACCTCAGCTCCAGTAGTACCTCAGCCCCAGTAGTACCTCAGCTCCAGTAGTACCCCAGCTCCAGTAGTACCTCAGCTCCAGTAGTACCCCAGCTCCAGTAGTACCTCAGCTCCAGTAGTACCTCAGCTCCAGTAGTACCTCAGCTCCAGTAGTACCCCAGCTCCAGTACTACCTCAGCTCCAGTAGTACCCCAGCTCCAGTAGTACCCCAGCTCCAGTAGTACCTCAGCTCCAGTAGTACCTCAGCCCCAGTAGTACCTCAGCTCCAGTAGTACCCCAGCTCCAGTAGTACCTCAGCTCCAGTAGTACCCCAGCTCCAGTAGTACCTCAGCTCCAGTAGTACCTCAGCTCCAGTAGTACCTCAGCTCCAGTAGTACCCCAGCTCCAGTAGTACCTCAGCTCCAGTAGTACCTCAGCCCCAGTAGTACCTCAGCCCCAGTAGTACCTCAGCTCCAGTAGTACCTCAGCTCCAGTAGTACCCCAGCTCCAGTAGTACCCCAGCTCCAGTAGTACCTCAGCTCCAGTAGTACCCCAGCTCCAGTAGTACCTCAGCTCCAGTAGTACCCCAGCTCCAGTAGTACCTCAGCTCCAGTAGTACCCCAGCTCCAGTAGTACCCCAGCTCCAGTAGTACCCCAGCTCCAGTAGTACCTCAGCTCCAGTAGTACCTCAGCCCCAGTAGTACCTCAGCCCCAGTAGTACCTCAGCTCCAGTAGTACCCCAGCTCCAGTAGTACCTCAGCCCCAGTAGTACCTCAGCTCCAGTAGTACCCCAGCTCCAGTAGTACCCCAGCTCCAGTAGTACCTCAGCCCCAGTAGTACCTCAGCTCCAGTAGTACCTCAGCTCCAGTAGTACCTCAGCTCCAGTAGTACCCCAGCTCCAGTTCACACATAGTTAATACCTATCTCTCTAACTTTACATTTCCTTCTAATTTTTATTAGTGAGTAATCAGTTTTCCAATTAAATTAACATCCTAATGTTGCTAATATAACTAGCATAGCTTTAGCTTCATTTGCTGTACTAGTGCTAATATAACCACCCTAGCTTTAGCTTCATTTCCTGTACTAGTGCTAATGGGGCGGCTGTGGCTCAGTTGGTAGAGTGGGTCGCCCAATGACTGAGAGGTTGGCCGTTTGCGCCCCAGCTCTGGCTGTCCACAGGTCGAAGTGTCCTTGGGCAAGACACTGAACCCTGACTTAGTCTCCCAGTAGGACTGGCAGAACCTTAGAAACCTACTGGTGTATGAGTGTGTGAATGGGTGAATGTGAAGCTAATGTAAAGCGCTTTGAGCACCATGAAGGTGGAAAAGAACTATATAAGTGCAGTCCATTTACCATTTACCAGAACTAGCCTAGCTTTAGCTTCATTTCCTGTACTAGTGCTAATATAACAAGCCTAACTCTAGCTTCATTTCCTGTACTAGTGCTAATATAACTAGCCTAGCTTTAGCTTCATTTCCTGTACTAGTGCTAATATAACAAGCCTAACTCTAGCTTCATTTCCTGTACTAGTGCTAATATAACTAGCCTAGCTTTAGCTTCATTTCCTGTACTAGTGCTAATATAACTAGCCTTGCTTTAGATTCATTTCCTGTACTAGTGCTAATATAACTAGCCTAACTCTAGCTTCATTTCCTGTACTAGTGTTAATATAACTAGCCTAGCTTTAGCTTCATTTCCTGTACTCATGCTAATATAAGTAGTCTAGCTTTAGCTTCATTTCCTGTTCTCGTGCTAATATAAATAGCCTAGCTTTAGCTTCATTTCCTGTACTAGTGCTTATATAACCAGCCTATCTTTAGCTTAATTTCCTGTACTAGTGCTAATATAACTAGCCTAGCTTTAGCTTCATTTCCTGTACTCATGCTAATATAAGTAGTCTAGCTTTAGCTTAATTTCCTGTTCTAGTGCTAATATAACTAGCCTATCTTTAGCTTCATTTCCTCTACTAGAGGAAACATTTTTGGAAAAACTGTGTGTGTATAAAAAAAGTCAGAAAATCATCAGTGTTTTAGAGTGTTTCTAAAAGCAAAAGTTTGTGAATATTGTGTGTGGGTCTGGCTCAACAACCCAGATGTTCCGTTGAATAATTGATTGTCTTTTCTACTGTGATTTTCGGCTCCATCTTTCCCTTAGCTTCTCGCTTTCCCTCGGCTCCTTTTTCGATCTCCCTGTCCATCTACGGCCTTTTATTCATAAGTGCTCTTATTCTTTAATCCACTTAACTGCAGTCTTATTGTGGCGGTGCACGGTCACAGTTGTTTTCCATCAGGACAGCTGGACAGGAAACTCACTCCACTCACTGAAAAACTTCTGTCACTCCCAACTTTTTTATTTTTAGTTGGCCGTGTTGCTGCTCTAATCAACTGTGTATTGTAGAACTACAAGTACAAGAACGAAATGAGAAAAGGTTAAGGCTATGGAGGACTAAAAGTGCCAACATTAATTAAATTAGTGCAGAGCCCGTAGAAAATGTGAGATTGTTTTTTACTAATGTGTTGTGGAAGTGGGTGAAAGGAGTTGAAAGAAAGACTAGAATAATTTGGTGGGTCTGTTTTGGAAGTGTGTACTGGTATCTGTGAGTATGATAATGATAATGGTGTCAGTAGTTACTACTGGTGGAATTAGTAAAATGAAGTTTCAAGTGGGGCAGACAGTCTACCACTGTAGTAGTTTGTGTCATGCTAACACAGGTCACACCCAGAAAGATATATCAGTGTTTCCCACAGATCAAGTGGCATTGTATGGCACGAGGGGAGCCCCCCCCCCATTAAACTGCTATTATTATTATTATTATTATTAATTAAAACATTTTTTAAGCTAGCACCACATGTCATGTCACCAGTTGAGGAATTCACAAACACCACTTACTTATCAGTAGTTGTTATTAAAAGTACTCCCTCTATCCGTGTCATGGTCCAGTATCTGAACAGTATCTGGTCTGAAGATTTATCTCTTGGGTCTGTCATTTCCAAGGGTGCTATTAGCACAGTGCTATGCTAGTGCTAGTAGCACAGTGCTAGGGCTTTAGTAAACACTATGGGCTCTAGTTTCGTAGACCAGGCACCAACACCCCAAGGGCTGTGGGAGATGACTTACTCACTCCACACTGTAAACCTGAACGTTCATGATAATTAAATATATTCAGTTGTGAATACTCATAGTTTCAGTAATAGTACTACTAACGCAAATGCTGCTGTAACATGTTCGTCTTTTTAAGTAGCTATTTCCAACTAATATATTTCTATTAAGGGGAACTATTGTGGATATAAATGAACATAACTGAACAACATATGAGGTACAACTGAATGGAATTAAGTCATTAAATGCTGAGAATGATATTATAGCTACTGTTATTTCTATTGTTTCAAATAAGGATGATTGAAAACATAAACCTAATGAAATTAAACCTAAATATAAAACCTTCATTCGGATGAGCTAAAAAATTCCAAAACCCCAGGGCAGACACAGGCTATAAGGGGAGGGGAGAGGGGGCTGGGGTCACAGGTCAGCACATTAATAAGTGTTTACAAAGGCATTATTACCATGAAATGACATCAACATCACCATACAATTACCACCTTATTAATGATCCGTAATGTAAAGTGTTACAGAAGCAGTTGTACAGCACTGTCGATGGATGTCTTTATCATCCATCCAATCATTGGATGAGACATGACCCAGGTATTTCATTTCCCCACACACTGTAACAGGACCGTTGGCCAAATAAAAAGTTGGGAAAGGTTAAATTCCTGTCCCCAGTGCTCCTAACTCTCAGTTATATTACACATCCAGACTCCTTCCGTCCCTTTAACAGCTCATAGGAGTCATTACTGGGACATTACTCACCTTATTATCCACACTTCTGCACATTTTGCATTTTCCGTGACGACTCATCTGTATCTATCTGCGACAGTTTGGCACATTTACCTTCTGCACTAATACCCAGATCTGAACATTATGTATAATATATATATATATATATATATATATATATATATATATATATATATATTCTTCCTAATAGTCTGTTTGCATTTATATTCACAGTTTTTATTGTCTTTTTTTTTACATGAACAATTATGGAATTCCATGCAGTAGGAAAAATCAGATTGTACAGAGAAAACACCCTCTTTACTGTGACCATGACAATAAACACTTCTATCTATCTATCTATCTATCTATCTATCTATCTATCTATCTATCTATCTATCTATCTATCTATCTATCTATCTATCTATCTATCTATCTATCTATCTATCTATCTATCTATCTATCTATCTATCTATCTATCTATCTGTCTATCTGTCTATCTGTCTGTTTGTCTGTCTGTCTGTCTGTCTGTCTACCTGTCTGTCTGTCTTAGCTTCTGGAGTTAGAGTTAAGGATGGAAAGATCAGTGAGGACATAAGGTGCAAAGGAGAGGAAGAGTGAAAGTGAGTCGCTGAAACGACAGAATGCCAGGACTCGCTCCAGTTGAGGAAGTCTGTCTGAAGTTACAGTTGTGGACAATGAGCGTCTGTCTGTGTCGCTGCCCGCGTACAAAAGACACTGTTGTTGTTTTTAAGAAGAAAAGCTGGCACCGTGAAGCTAAAGAGAAACCACCTCATGTGCATGTGTGTGTGTGTGTGTGTGTGTGTGGGGGGGGGGGGTTTAAGTGTAGTCAGAAAAGCTCATTAGACTGTTTTATAGACTCCTAGCATCTACAACTACATCTATAACTACATCTATAACTACATCTACAACTACAACTATAACTACATCTACAACTACAACTATAACTATAACTACAACTACATCTACAACTACATCTATAACTACATCTACAACTACATCTACATCTACAACTACAACTATAACTACATCTACAACTACAACTATAACTATAACTACAACTACATCTACAACTACATCTATAACTACATCTATAACTACATCTACAACTACATCTACAACTACATCTACATCTACAACTACAACTATAACTATAACTACATCTACAACTACATCTATAACTACATCTACAACTACATCTATAACTACATCTACAACTACATCTATAACTACATCTACAACTACAACTATAACTATAACTACAACTACATCTACAACTACAACTACAACTACATCTATAACTACATCTACAACTATAACTACATCTACAACTACAACTATAACTATAACTACAACTACAACTACATCTACAACTACAACTACAACTACATCTACAACTATAACTACATCTACAACTACAACTATAACTATAACTACAACTACATCTACAACTACAACTACATCTATAACTACAACTACATCTACAACTACATCTATAACTACAACTACATCTTCAACTACATCTATAACTACAACTACAAATACATCTACAACTACATCTATAACTACAACTATAACTACATCTACAACTACAACTACAACTATAACTACAACTATAACTACAACTACATCTACAACTACATCTATAACTACAACTACATCTACAACTACAACTATAACTATAACTACATCTACAACTACAACTATAACTACAACTATAACTATAACTATAACTACAACTACATCTACAACTACAACTATGACTACAACTATAACTATAACTATAACTATAACTACAACTACAACTACATCTACAACTACATCTATAACTACAACTACATCTACATCTACAACTATAACTACAACTACATCTACAACTACAACTATAACTACAACTACATCTACATCTACATCTACATCTACAACTACAACTACAACTATAACTACATCTATAACTACAACTACATCTACAACTATAACTACAACTACATCTACAACTATAACTATAACTACAACTACAACTACATCTACAACTACATCTATAACTACAACTACATCTACATCTACATCTATAACTACATCTACATCTACAACTACAACTATAACTATAACTACATCTACAACTACATCTATAACTACATCTACAACTACATCTATAACTACAACTACATCTACAACTATAACTACAACTACATCTACAACTATAACTACAACTACATCTACAACTACATCTATAACTACAACTACATCTACATCTACAACTACAACTATAACTATAACTACATCTACAACTACAACTATAACTACAACTATAACTACAACTACATCTACAACTACAACTATGACTACAACTATAACTATAACTATAACTACAACTACATCTACAACTACATCTATAACTACAACTACATCTACATCTACAACTATAACTACAACTACATCTACAACTACAACTACAACTACAACTACATCTACAACTATAACTATAACTACAACTACAACTACATCTACAACTACATCTATAACTACAACTACATCTACATCTACAACTATAACTACAACTACATCTACAACTACAACTATGACTACAACTATAACTACAACTACATCTACAACTACATCTATAACTACAACTACAACTACAACTACATCTACATCTACATCTACAACTACAACTACAACTATAACTACATCTATAACTACAACTACATCTACAACTATAACTACAACTACATCTACAACTACATCTACAACTACATCTATAACTACAACTACATCTACAACTACATCTATAACTACAACTACATCTACATCTACAACTATAACTACATTTACAACTGCAACTATAACTACAACTACATCTACAACTACATCTACAACTATAACTACATCTACAACTACAACTATAACTACAACTACATCTACAACTACAACTACAACTACAACTACATCTATAACTACATCTACAACTATAACTACATCTACAACTTCAACTATAACTATAACTACAACTACAACTACATCTAGATCTACAACTACAACTACATCTATAACTACAACTACATCTACAACTACAACTACAACTACAACTACATCTACAACTATAACTACATCTACAACTTCAACTATAACTATAACTACAACTACATCTACAACTACAACTACATCTATAACTACAACTACATCTACAACTACAACTACAACTACAACTACAACTACATCTACAACTATAACTACATCTACATCTACAACTACAACTACAACTATAACTATAACTACAACTACATCTACATCTACAACTACAACTACATCTATAACTACAACTACATCTACAACTACAACTATAACTATAACTACAACTATATCTATAACTATAACTACAACTACATCTACAACTACATCTATAACTACAACTATATCTACAACTACAACTATAACTACAACTATATCTATAACTATAACTATAACTATAACTACAACTACATCTACAACTACATCTATAACTACAACTACATCTACAACTACAACTATAACTATAACTACAACTATAACTACAACTATAACTACAACTACATCTACAACTATAACTACAACTATAACTACAACTACATCTACAACTACATCTACAACTACAACTATAACTATAACTACAACTATAACTACAACTACATCTACAACTACATCTACAACTATAACTATAACTACATCTACAACTACAACTATAACTATAACTACAACTATAAGTACAACTACATCTACAACTACATCTACAACTACATCTATAACTACAACTATAACTACAACTACATCTACAACTACAACTATAACTATAACTACAACTATATCTATAACTACAACTACATCTACAACTACATCTATAACTACAACTACATCTACAACTACATCTATAACTACAACTACATCTACAACTACAACTATAACTACAACTATATCTATAACTATAACTATAACTACAACTACATCTACATCTATAACTACAACTATAACTACAACTACATCTACAACTACATCTACAACTACATCTATAACTACAACTACATCTACAACTACAACTACAACTATGACTACAACTATAACTATAACTACAACTACATCTACAACTACATCTATAACTACAACTACAAATACATCTACAACTACATCTATAACTACAACTATAACTACATCTACAACTACAACTATAACTACAACTATAACTACAACTACATCTACAACTACATCTATAACTACAACTACATCTACAACTACAACTATGACTACAACTATAACTATAACTATAACTACAACTACATCTACAACTACATCTATAACTACAACTACATCTACAACTATAACTACAACTACATCTACAACTACAACTATAACTATATCTACATCTACATCTACAACTACAACTATAACTACATCTATAACTACAACTACATCTACAACTACAACTACATCTACATCTACAACTACAACTATAACTACAACTACAACTACAACTATAACTACATCTACAACTACAACTACATCTACATCTACAACTACATCTACATCTACAACTACAACTACAACTATAACTACATCTACAACTACAATGATCAAACTAACTTTCATTTCCACAAGTTAATTCACACAACCAGGTTGTTTAGAGAGACAGACAGACAGACAGACAGACAGACAGACAGACAGACAGACAGACAGACAGACAGACAGACAGACAGACAGATAGATAGATAGATAGATAGATAGATAGATAGATAGATAGATAGATAGATAGATAGATAGATAGATAGATAGATAGATAGATAGATAGATAGATAGATCTATGATACCTAGATACATATATCTATAATACTTGATAGGTAGATCTATGACTTAGACTTAGACTTCCTTTATTGTCATTGTTACAATAAACATGTTTACAGAACAACGAAATTGTATTTCCGGTTCTTCCTTAAGGTGCACTTCAAATTTAAATATTAAGATAAAAAGTAAACTTTGTAGAATAGTAAACTTTGTAGAATATCATAGATAGGTCTATCATAGATATCTGATAGATCTGTCATAGATAGATAGATAGATCTATCTACATATCTATGATAGATAGATATGTAGATCTATAATATATAGATACTTTATTCAACCCTCAGGAAAATTATGTAGTCACATAGCGTGCCCCCATGCAGTAGTTAACACTGGTGCCTCACAGACAGAAGGTTGTTGGTTCAATTCCCACACCAGACCTTTCTGTGTGGAGTTTACATGTTCTCCTCGTGTCTGCGTGGGTTTTCACCAGGTACTCTGGCTCCTCCCACCATCCAAACACATGCACTGATAGGTTAACTGGTTAACTAGTTAACTGGTTAACTAGTTAACTGGTTAACTAGTTAACTGGTTAATCTAAATCACCCATAGGTGTGAATGTGACAGTGATTGTTTGTTTATATATGTTCAGTCCTGAGATGAACTGGAGACTCATACAGGGTGACCTCTGACCCGACCTTCATCCACTGCAGCTGGATTAGACCCCTGTGACCCCTGTGACCCCTGTGACCCCTGTGAGGATGAAGAGGGATTCAGACGATGAGACGAGATAGCTCACCGCCTACAAATACACACAACACGTATAAAATGAATGAATGAATAAATAAATAAATAAAAGTGTGATCTAAAAACAGCCTTAAAAAAACAGTTGATTTGAGTTGATTCGATTTAAAAACAAAATGACATAAATACAATTGTGGAAAAAAAATATAGAAATTGACAACAGATGGAAATAAGAACAAAAACTGAAAGAATAATAGAAATAATAATAATAGTAATAATTGAACATAAAAACAAATGTATTAATAAATAAATAAAAGTTTTAGAACAAAAACTAAATAATAACACATGTAAATAGGTGTAAATAACTTAATAGAAGTTAAAAGAAGGACCACAGGGTACTAAAAATAAATACAATTGTTTGAATCCTGGTAGACCATCTGAGTAAAAAGGTGATTTTTTGTTTGTTTGTTTTAAATCAACTTATTATTGATTATCATTAACACCTTACATACCTGCAGGATGACTGTTCTATGGAGCTAAATCCAGGCCAAATGTTTTGCTAATTTGAAAAAAGAATTGTAATTGAAAAACAAAAATTCAAAACTGAAAGTTCAAGTTTTGATCTTGAACTTTGAAATATACAACAATGTATTCAAACTAAAAATAAGTGTAGGAAAGGTTTTTTCAGGTCAAATATAATTTTGATTCAGTTTTGGAAATTTTTTGAATAAATTATTTATTTTCATTTTTCACTTTCATATATATTTTGATATTTGAAGTCTTAATTTTTTCAGTTGCAGATTTTATGTTTTCAGTTTCAAATCTTATTTTTTTGGTTTCAGATTTTTTTTTCACTTTCAGATTTTTTTTTTCACTTTCAGATCTTTTTTTTTCAGTCGCAGACTTTTGGCCCTGATATTGCGTGGGGGGCGTGGCATCAACTTAGAGGGGCGTGGCATCACGAGTGACAGCATAACAAAGAAGGCCGAGGACCTCCCTCAATCACGTTGCCTTCAGGGAACGTAGGAACTGCGACAAGTTTGACTCTACACTTTCTTTACACCACATTCATGTGATTGGCAGTTAAAAAACTGACGCCAGTGACAACGTTGTGTTTAGCAAACTGTTTTAGAACCTGCTTGGCTCTAATAGCAGTATAAGAGAAATAAACTATGCCAGATTGTGAAGTTAAACATCTACACTTTAAGTGTTTATGTTTCCCACTTCCACATAATACCATGAACGCAGCAGTGTCCGTTTGCGATCATGGCGTCCGCTCCACCGGGACCACCTGTTGGCGCCAGCCAGGTAAGAAATGTTAGATATTTTTGAATAGATACTCTGGGAAATCATCATAAATGTTATAATGATGGGTAGTTTGTGTAACATAGGGACATACATGAAGGGAAAAGTGGGGAATTGACGTTAGCATTAATGCTAATGCTAATAGTGTTCCTAATTGTACACTCCTTACAGTGTCTAGCTAAAGGCTAAGGTTTTTGCCTTTAATGTGTATTGTTTTTGTTTACATCTGTGTTTGCCAGAATGTCGACTATAACTCGACAGTGGCAGCAGCTGCACAGAGCCTTATAAATGTGCTCATACAGAACCTCTCTCTAAATTAACAGTTATTAGTGTCACCTTTTCATGGAGTTAGTTTACATAGCATAGTTAATGCTAACGCCAATTCCCCACTTTTCCCTTCATGTATGTCTCTATGTTACACAAACTACCCATCATTATAACATTTATGATGATTTCCCAGAGTATCTATTCAAAAATATCTAACATTTCTTACCTGGCTGGCGCCAACAGGTGGTCCCGGTGGAGCGGACGCCATGATCGCAAACGGACACTGTGCTGCATTCATGGTATTATGTGGAAGTGGGAAACATAAACACTTAAAGTGTAGATGTTTAACTTCACAATCTGGCATAGTTTATTGCTCTTATACTGCTATTAGAGCCAAGCAGGTTCTAAAACAGTTTGCTAAACACAACGTTGTCACTGGCGTCAGTTTTTTAACTGCCAATCACATGAATGTGGTGAATAGAAAGTGTAGAGTCAAACTTGTCGCAGTTCCTACGTTCCCTGAAGGCAACGTGATTGAGGGAGGTCCTCGGCCTTCTTTGTTATGCTGTCACTCGTGATGCCACGCCCCTCTAAGTTGATGCCACGCCCCCCACGCAATATCAGGGCCAAAAGTCTGAGACTGAAAAAAAAAGATCTGAAAGTGAAAAAAAAAATCTGAAAGTGAAAAAAAGATCTGAAACCAAAAAAATAAGATTTGAAACTGTAAAAAAATAAGATCTGAATCTGAAAACATAAAATCTGCAACTGAAAAAATTAAGACCTCAAATATCAAAATATATATGAAAGTGAAAAATGAAAATAAATAATTTATTCAAAAAATTTCCAAAACTGAATCAAAATTATATTTAACCTGAAAAAAACCTTTCCTACACTTATTTTTAGTTTGAATACATTGTTGTATATTTCAAAGTTCAAGATCAAAACTTGAACTTTCAGTTTCGAATTTTGGTTTTTCAATTACAATTCTTTTTTCAAATTAGCAAAACATTTGGCCTGGATTTAGCTCCATACTGTTCCAGTACAAAACTAACGCTTTATGTCAAATATGAATAGTAGTTTAGCTTTGTGGGAACTTTCTGCTTTTAATGTTTAAATGACAAATACTCCAGGGAACACAACTGACACTGGAGAATGTCTTTTCAGTCTGATCTGATGAACAGCGCAGGCGGTGGATTTCTTCTTCTGCGCCGTGAGTCAGTTAAGTGGGAACTGATGGAAGCTCGTCTATTGATTTGTCAGGCGTGGAATTTAGAGGAAATGAACAGAATCTTACATCGAGTAAACTTTCTTTTCATGGTGAGAAAGTTCATCAATGAAGTGTGACTGTGACCAACTGGTGGGTTGAAAGTTTATTAACCCCCACCCCCACACACACACACACACACACACACCTCACCCCCACTGTCACATACATTTTAATTGGGTGGGCTCTGAAAATACTGTCCAATCACACACACTCACACTGTACTGGGAGAGGTTTTATTCTTGATTAATTCAGAATAAGGTTTAATTCCTCTTTAAGGTGACCATGTAAATGCCTAATTCCAGTTGAAAATGACTATTTCCAATTAAACTGAGACATCCAGATGTTAAGCAAGTGTTCTGTCCAATCAGATTCCTCTGTACCTTAAGTTCTTAAAACCCAATTAAATAGAGCGGAATACACCTGTTTCCATGGAAACCTTTATTTGACATGAACATTTCCATGTGAATGCAAAGGGAATAGCTTTAATTCTGAATTATTTTATTCAGAATAAATAATTCTGAATGAAAAAACATGATGTAAACATAGCCTCAGCACTGGTGTCCTGTGGGTGTGTGCATGTGTGGAGGCTTTGACTTAGTGTATGAATATATGCATTTGTATCCTCATCCTGGCGTACGTTGGTGGATGTGATCTCTGCCAGACAAGTGAGGAATTGGGGGGGGGGTGACCCTGCGCTGAAAGAGATAGAGAGCAGAGGGGATGGCTTTGTATCCATGGTGACAGAGAGAGTCAGACCAGGAAGGCAACAGGAAGTAAAAGTGTTTCACGCGCCATCAGAGGTTCTTCCGTTGTCATGACGCTGTGAACTGTTGCCATAGAAACCACAGTGGTTCAGCCTGAATGCTGAGAGAAAACATGCTGAGTACATTTTTCAATGAAAGTGGATCATGCACAGTTTAACTTCAGCACTAAATATGATTTGTGAATTTTTTTTCTTCCATAGCCTGAGGTTTTTAACATCATTACATTTAACTGGTAGATGCATTTATACATAAGGATATGACTTTATTTTTCATTATAGATCCATGAATGTGCTTTATTTGGCTCTAATGGCAGAAATGGAATGGAATATAATGGGCAGGATTAGGCCTGGAGGATAAAGTGCAAATTTACCAAAAGTTTACTACAATAAATTACATCATTTCCCCAATATGTTAAAATTGGTATTTTAATAAAAACAAAATAAGTATTTTTTTGTCTATTTTGACTCTGTGCTGGTACCATATATTTATCCCCCTTTAAGATGATGTGGAGCATGTGTAGTCACATGACTCCACTCATCCAGTCTGAACAAGAAGGGACATGACGAAATAATGAGGAAATGACTGATGGTGCAAATGCAAAAGCAACTGAAACAGACGTAACCATAGTAACCATGTCAGTGGAAGTTGATCCTGTTCTGTTTTTTCCCAAAATAAATTTGTCATCTGTGTTTTGGAAATATTTTGGTTCCACAAAGATGATGTTGAGAAAAAGGACATAAATGCAAAGTGTCACAGATTGGCTGATGTTGCTTAGCAACCAGGTTTATCCATGGCGCTGCTACCACCAAACATGTTACAGAAATGAATTATCATTGTCACATTAGAAAAGATAAAGGACCATAAGCTTCTACTTTCACTTCTGTGCAGGGGTCCACAGCCCCGTTAGCCAATAGTTTTATAAGTACAGCTATGGACTGTTGAATACACATGGTAATTGCACATATATTCATATTTTTGCACATGTTTTGGATATTTTACCAGATTTTTTTTCTGTACTTTAGAAGAGTTTTTGAATATGGTTTGGATTTTTCTCCATGTTTCTTGCACTAGTTTATTTTTGTGTGAATTTTAGTGGAATTAAGCATGTCTAGTCATTTCTTTTCTCTGTGTTTCTTGTGTTTCATTGTGTATTTTTGTGTATTTTGTGGGAAATTTGAGTAAAAAAACCCCAAAAACCTGAGACAGATAAGTCAACGGACAAAGTGTTGTGATCATGATTAATCCAAAGCAACCCTGCAAAGCAAATATGATTAAAAATGTTAATTATATGACAGCCCTAGTTTTTACCGAATGTAATGACACTATCGTAGAAAGATTCTGTTTTTATAGTGTCTGATAACTTTGGTTTTACATTTGCTTTCAACCTGATTGTACAGTTTTAGTTTTTTCATCTACGCTGTCCACACTAATGTAAATATAATTTCAGAGGCTCCGTCTGCTGTTAGGTTATCTTAAATAATGCATGTCACCAGCAGGGACTGGAACTCCATAGTATTAAACCCAAAAAGTGGTGTTGTGCATGGAGAACTAAAACTTCCAAAATTAAATAAATAAATACATGATTGAATAATTAATTATATATGTCATTTATTCATTATAATTGGAATTAAATACAGAAATGTGTCATTGATTCATTTAAATACCAATTTATTTGAGGTAAAAAATGCAACAAACATTACATTTTTTTATTTAACCTTTATTTACTCAGGTGTCTCCCATTGAGATCAATAATATAATTTTTAAGGGAGACCTGCCCTATCAGTGCATGTCTTTAGATGATGGGAGGAAACTGGAGTACCTGGAGAAAACCCACACAGACACCAGGAGGACATGCAAACTCCACACAGAAAGGTCTGGTGTGGGAATAGAACCAGGGACCTTCTGTTAACCACTGCACCACCATGCTGCTTATACATGTTATTATTTCACTTATTAATTATTTCTTGGTCCTCGTGTTGCAGTAGATCGTGAATTTATTTTATCTGTCAATCTCACCCATCAAAGCCAGTGGGCGGGTCTTAACAGCTGATTGGTTCCCTTGCTCATCCAATCCAGTCAAATAGATTTCAGATAAAGGAGTGATGCCATACACTGGGTGACCTTTAACCTCTACATTTGTTTAGATACTTTAGGAAACTAAACTTTATTGGCAACTGATAAAAATGTTGACTCTCGGTCTGACACTCCCAATGGAGTGGATTTGACTAGACTGGTGTTGGTCCCGCCCACCAACTTTGATGGTTGAGGTTGACATTTTATTGATTATTATGTTGATTTGTGAAAAAGTTTGTTGATTATTTTTTGTTTTGCCATTTTTTTTATTATTATTATTTTACTTGTTTGCTTAATTTTATTGATTGCTTTGGTAATTTGATTGATTATGTTGTTTAATTTTGAAAAAAAAAGGAACATATTTTGGTCATTTTGTTGATCAATTAGTTACATTTTTTGGACTATTTTGGTCATCTGTCATGGGCAGCCGGCTGAGGTCTTTTGTAGTATTTTTAATTGCTCCTTGTCTGAACATATTATAACAAATATATGGAAATCCTCCATTATCTGCCCAGTCCCTAAGAAAAGTAACCCCACCTGCAATATTGACTAGAATCTGTGTATCACTCATTCATTCATTTTTCAAAATTAAACCAAAAATAAGACAACGAAAAAACAACTTGTTTCTTCATTATTTATTTCCAAAACCAAAATGAAAAAATGTATAACGATTTGTTTTTTCCTTTTTTGTTTTTGTGTTTAAATGAATTTTATCCAATTTTATCCGTTTTATCCAATTTTGACCTGAAGCAAGTTGAGTAAACCAGAAATTAATCTTAACCACTGGACTTGAAGATCATTATGGTATGATTAAACAGCTGTTTGGTGATGGAAAAACACATGCTGACATTTCTAACACGCTCCGGCAGTTATGTATTCAGAGAGTCTCGCAAATGTCGGTGTGAAGATTCTGTGCTCAACACCAACTCAGGTGTAAAAGACATGTTAGATGCAGAACTGCAAACTGTTATCCTGTCATCAGTACATAAGGTAAGTACAAGCTGTATACATATGAAATAAACCCACTCTACCAACTGAGCCACAGTTGGTAGAGTGGGTCGCCCAATGACCGTGAGGTTGGCGGTTCGCGTCCCAGCTCTGGCTGTCCACATGTCGAAGTGTCCTTGGGCAAGACACTGAACCCTGACTTAGGCCCCCAGTAGGACTGACCTTTGACCTCAGAAACCTACTGGTGTAGTATGAGTGTGTGTGTGAATGTGAGGCTAATGTAAAGTGCTTTGAGCACCATGAAGGTGCAGTCCATTTACCGTTTATACATATACACTTGTCATATAAATATTTTTTGTGTGTTATTATAAAAACAACATACCTGGAATATGACACTAATTTTCTCCATGGTCATATCTTCAGGTCTTAGGGTGACCCTCTTTCCGAAATAGGACATAGGATTCTATCATCTGTTTTTCATGAAAAAATTGATCGTTATTGTTTTTTTTCATTTTGGTTTCGGAAACAAATAATGAAGAAACGAGTCGTTTTTTCGTTGTCTTATTTTTTGTTTCATTTTGAAAAATGGAAGATGCTGTGATAACCCTGCTGCATCACACCTATGCACAGCTGGAGAAGCCCAAGTCCTTTGTTCGGGTGGTACTTGTGGACTTCTCAAGTGCATTTAATATGGTGCAGCCTTCGCTGATGGGCCAGAAAGTCCTTCAGATGAATGTCAACCCCCACCTGATACTGCTCATCCTGTCCGTCCTCACAGACACACGGCAGAGCGTTAGGTTTAATGGAAACTACAGTTCTAACAGGACTGTATCTACTGGGGCCCCACAAGGATCTGTCATCTCACCACTCCTGTTCACCTTGTGCACAGATGATTGCCGGAGCCCAGACCCTGACATGCTATTTATTAAATACTCTGATGACACGCTCACCACCAACTCCAATAGCCGTGTCACTGAGGAATGGATGGTTTTATTGAGTGGTGCAACAACAACTTCCTGGACGTAAACACCAGCAAAACCAAAGAGGTGCTGGTGGACTTCAGGCGGGGCCCACCCACTCCACCTCCGGCCCTAGAAATAAACAGCCAGGAAATAGAGCGTGTGGAGGAATATAAGTACCTCGGCACTACCATCGACCATAAACTGGAGAACATTCACTCCAAGTGTCAACAAAGACTGTTCTTAGGAAAATGAGGACACTCCAGGTCCAGCCATTGATTCTGCAGACCTTCTACAAGTCATTTGTGGACTCAATAATGACCTTCAACATCACATCGTGGTTTGGTGTGACCCACGCCATCAATAGGAACCTTTTAGACAGGGTGGTCAGGGTCAGTAGTAAGACCATCGGGAGGAACCAGGAGTCCCTCACCAGCATGCTACGAAGTGCTGCCCTCAGGCTGGAGATTCAGAGCGTCAGGGCTCACAAAAAGGGGCTCAGCGAGTTTTGTGCCCACCTCCATCAGACTTTTGAATGTGTAGGCTGAACTGCTTAATAGAAACTCCTGTTTCACTGGGACCATAGTAAACACAGGCTGAATATGATGTATGAAATGCTTGACTTGACTCTATTATAGTCTTAGGTTATCTGGTATATGTGTTGTGGCTTCTATGTTGTACTGGTCTTTGAAGCTGAAGTTGATTTTGTTCTTTATTTTGTTTGTTTTAATTTAATTTTGAACACATTCCCATACAATGGGTGACATTTTAACCTCTACGTTTGTTTGGATACTTGAACTCAACTTTATTGGCAACTGCTAAAAATCTAGACTCTCAGTCCAACACTCCCAATGGAGTGGATTTGACTACATACGTGTTAGCCCCGCCCACCAACTTTGATGAATACGGTTCATTTCATTTATTTGTTTATTCAAAGGGGTAAAAACAAAATAAGTGAAACATACAAGGTGTTTAGGCAGAAAGTGACTCTTTAGCATCCTAGATCATTGTACCTTATTTGAAAGGGTGTAGGATAAAGTTAATAAAAGTTGTCTCGTCCTACTCCTTTGTATTACTCAGTCAGAACATCCATATGGAATCAACAGAAGAAAAGAAAAGAAAGAATATGAGAAAGATAGTGCCAATGTCCCCGTGCACAGCTGTGATGTCTTACTATCAACAAAAGAGTCATTTCAATAAATGATAAAATCAATGTCACTGTCTGTGTTTTTATCAACAAAGGCCAAAAACAGTGTGAATGGTATAGGACGCCCCCAAAGCTCTTCTGGGGTAACATGTGACTGAACAACAGTTGGTAACTGGGTAACGACATGTTACTGTGGTTAAAGCACCAGGTTGTTGGTGGAAACTAATATTGGATCAATTACTTTCTAATGAATCAATCAGAATTTAAATCTGTGGGAGGAGAAGTGATTTTAGTGACAGACTGTAAAAATAAAAAAGTTGTAAACAAATTGTTTACAATTTTAAATGTTGACAAACAAAGTGATACATTCTGTGTCTCATACTTAGATTTATTTAATGAATCAATCAGACTTGAAATCCTTTGAGAATTGAGGAAGGAGAAGCGATTTTAGTGAATTGTGGACGACGACGGATGGTCGATGGACGAAGCGTGATGGCACTAGCTCATCGCGACTTTGTCTGGATGAGCTAAAAAAGGGAAACTTGCTCCTTGTTACACATTCATATCTCCATTTCTTTAATGTACCAACTTCAACTGTGGTTTATAAAAAGGTTCTAACAGTTTGCAGGTTTTTAGTTCTTCACTGCAGTTGTTCCACAGATTGACTCCTTTAACCGTAGTCATTAACTGAAGCAACAACTTAGTATAAATATTAACATGAGGAAAAGGCTTCTGGTATACTAGTACTAGGTACGAACATTTAAAAAACTGTGGCTTCAGAGTTATATTATTTTAGTTCATTTAATGACAGTGTTGCCAGATTGGGTTGAAGTCATTTCCACCCGAGCACGTTCCTGAAACTCACCCACTTCAGAAAATGCGCTCAACAACATCTTCAAATGAAAACTTTTAAAATTGAACAAACATGCATTCAAATGAAATGACAGTAGACTATCGAACGTATAAGACCTAATGGAATATTCTACTTTATCTTAGACAGTGCCAGGGGAAATGTTCAAATAAAGGTCATTTATTCTAAGGTTTAAGTGTTGAAACCACTGGCTCATAACAATTAAAATAAGAGAAAAAACCTAGACATTATATGGAACAAATTAAAAGACATGAATGAATAAGAGGTTAAAACTGACCATACGGTTTGTTTACACATAAATAAGATACATAGTTTATAATAAGAGAAAGAAGCAGGAAGGAGACTCCCAATACCTGGACAACACACACACACACACACACACACACACACACACACACACACACACACACACACACACACACAGACACACACATCACTATTACACACATAAGAATCACTCTTGCACATAAGAAGATCATTATTACACATGTGTTGATGTGACATTACAATGTCATGTTGCTATAACAATTGAATAATTTAATGCAATTAAAATTAAAGGGAAAGGGAAGGTTACATGAGCATAATATAAGGAAGTGAAATATACTGAATTTGTTTTATTTAAATCATAAAATAATAGTTTGTAGTGCTGTTTTCATAATGCTGAAATGTTAGCAAAAACAGCTCAAATGTTTCTATACTGGCTCAAACTGGTAACACTGCCAATGATAAGGAGTTCTGATTTGTGTGTTTTGAGAGGCAAAAAAAAACCAAAGTCAATCAAATGTTGTTAACCCTCTAACCCTAACCCATGAAGACATTAATGTCCTACGGTTAGAAGGATCTGCTAAAGAAGGAAATAATAATGTTATCATCTCTGAGGTAAACCTTAGAACATTAACCAATGGTAAATAGTTGATGTTAAAACTAGAACGGTACATGGACTGTATGTATATAGCACAGTTTATACACCAGTATGTGCCCACATTCACCCATTCATACACCAGTATGTGCCCACATTCACCCATTCATACACCAGTATGTGCCCACATTCACCCATTCATACACCAGTAGACAGCTGTAGCCGTACACAGGCGCTTCCTGACCCTATGAGGACTAACTTAGTGTTCAGTGTCTTGCCCAACGACACTTTAACATGTGAACTGCTGACCCTTTGTTCTTTGGACGTAGCACTCTACCAACGGAACCACAGCCGCCCAGAACAGACGATAGTTTAACCAAAATGAGGAGTGGAGCAGTGAGTGATTATTTATTTTAT
>CM035794.1:5205573-5223073 GCA_020466265.1 Siphamia tubifer | reverse complement strand
TTTTCATTTTTATTTTTTTTACAAAATGTCTATTGCACCGCTGCCACATAGGAACACACCAAAAATTTTTCTAACATTTTGGGTATTTTGTCACACGTTAGGTCAGTTGACTGTTGATTAATTGTTAATTGATTAATTGTATTTCATTCTTCATAAGCACATACTCAAGAAAGAAGGAAATATATCTGCATTGAACATGTTTGTCATAAACAGTGTTGTACCTGAACTCTTTCATTGAACGATCTTTCACGAACTATATCATATTTTTGACGAACGTGAACAAGTCGTTCACTTTTGCCAAATGAACAGGAAGTTGTGAACGCGGTTATTCTGGCATTTATTGAACTGTGCTCTTATGTAGTTCACATTTGGTTCTTATCACGTTGTAATTATTGTGTCCTATAAGGAATAAAATGGGATCAAAACACATAGATGTCGTTTTTGTATTATTCTGAACAAAGAGAGAGAGAGAGAGAGAGAGAGAGAGAGAGAGAGAGAGAGAGAGAGAGTTTTTGGGAGCGGAGAAAAAGAGTTAAAGAGTTAAGAGTGTGACCGGTGACCAGAGCAGGTGTTGTCCCGTTCTTGGAAATAAACATTGAAAACGAAACTCAGTGAAACCACTCCTTGTGAGAGGGAAGTTAACCCCGGGGTAAAGTACTTACTTCCACCCTAGGGGGGCGGCGTTTTCCCCTGATTTCTGACTACAGGATAACGTCAGAAACGGTTAATAATAAGTTTACAATAATAACACAAAAAAGAACGAAAAAGTTAATTTTGGGATCCATGAACTTCTAGTTGATAATTTGGAAGAATGAACGATGAACTGAACCAATTCATATTGACTAACTTGAACTGAACTTTGAACTAGTTCCTAATTAAGGTGAACTTTCCCTACACTGGTCATAAGCTAGCCCAGCGCTAGCTTACTACAAACTACCCTTGTGCTAGCATTAGCCTAGAGCTAGCATTAGCCTAGTGCTAGCAGAATCCCCGACTATGCTTTGTGTTAAAGTAGTATTTTAAGGTGGAAGTGCATCAGTGAAAGAAAGACTGTTCTGTCTCTGATGTGTTTTGTACTCTAACACACTGAGAGCTAATAATCACCTTTACTCTGGTGTAATGACCACATACTGACACAGGTAGTCAAAGTACCATTCTGTACTTCAGTAGAAGTACAGCTACATGTGTGAAAAAATACTCTGGTAAAAGTAGAAGTACTGATTCAACTCCTTTACTGAAGTAAAAGTAAAAAAAAAAAAAAGTAAGGCAATATAATACTAAATAATACTTATTTAAGCAGGAAAAATCAGAAAAACGTCAAAAATATCCAAAAATAAAGCCTTTAAAAGTGAGTTAGTGTGTAGATGATGTGTTTTATTGTGTCATGGTAGTTTAGTGGGTATGGACAGAACATTTAGGGAAAAAATAATGATACATACATAGGAGATTTAAAAAAAAAAAACATGAAATTTAAAAAGATCTAAATTGTGAAATAAAAAGTCAAAATTATGAGATGTTCATGAATCATTATAAAATAAAAAAGACAAAATTATGATATATTAAGTCATAATTTCTCTTTCTTTACAACTTATTTTTCTACTGTCACATTTGTCTAATTTGAAAAAGTAATGAGTCTATTCTGAGAATGTAAAGAGTATAAAGCACAGATATTTATATAAAAATATAGGGAGTAAAAGTAAAAAGTTGTCAGAAAAATAAATACTCCAATAAAGTACAAATACCTAAAAACTGTGCTTAAGTACTTGTACTTATTTACTTCTACCTCTGCGTACTGAGTCTCTGTTACTTCCTGGGTAATAGTGCATATGTAGCTATAAGACCACTGTTACCATGGTAACGGGCAGTTAAAGTAAATTGCGGCACCAGCTCACAAAAATGAAGCAAAATGTAGGTCATAATGTGTAGTTTGGCTGCGGTTTGATGATATTATGGTCTGGAGGAAGAGTGTTCTGCTGACCTTGGTAGAGATCAGTCCTCTTTTAACTGCACTTTTAATTTATCATCTGGGGAAAAAAGAAAAGAAAAGAAGCTGTGGCTGTAAATGCTTTTTATTCTCAGTGTTGAGAAAAGACACACATTCAAATGCTGCAGATTGAAACGGAAAAGAAGTCTGTGTTTTAACCCAGGGCAGTTTGCTTTGCTGACTCATGTTGCCTGTGTGTATTATTCATTTCATTTTCGTTTTTAAGAATTTGCTCATCTGCATTTAACTTGGTACTGTAGGTCCTCTGAAAAAAATAAAAAGGTTTTTAACCCTTTAACTCCTGAGACTTTAGCAGTTCCACAGTAAAATAATAATAAAATAAGCAACAAAATGAACAAAAGTGAATAATAAACCTAACAGAATAATAAGTAACGTGAAAATAGTAAGACACTAAGAGAACAAATGATAAAATAATAAACTAAATGTAGTAAAATAAACAAAATGAACAAAAGCAGCCAAAGTGATCAATAAAACCAACAAAAATGAACAATAAAGATATATCAGTGTCCCCATAAAGATAGGAATACATTTTCTGTTTACATAGTTACACCATAGGGATCAAAATTCAGGTCCCCACAAGTGTTAAATATAAATGTTGGTCCTCACTAGTAAAATATACATTTGTGTGAAGTAGTCACATTTATCCAAATAATGCGGCTCTATGAATACATGAAATAGTTTTTTCAGGAAGTCCCCATTAGGGAAACAGGTGCAACATGATTTTTTTTTACATTTTATTTATTTTAATTTCTATTGTTTTATGAAAAAAAAAAAAAAAAGATCCTTCCACTACCTACCCAATGACATTCTGACCTAATAGTGATGATTACAAACTTGGTACTAATGACACTTGGAAACCAGTGTGTGTGTGTGTGTGTGTGTGTGTGTGTGTGTGTGTGTGTGTGTGTGTGTGTGTGTGTGTGTGTGTGTGGTAGAAGCTGAGTGTTAAATATCAGAACAATTTGGTTTTATTAGACATTTGTGGAGCCAAGGAGCCGAAAAGTGTTGGTGATACCCGTCTAGGATAGTGGGGTGTTACCTGACACTGTGTGTGTGTGTGTGTGTGTGTGTGTGTGTGTGTGTGTGTGTGTGTGTGTGTGTGTGTGTGTGTGTGTAATTTTTTAACTCCTTCAGCTGTTCAGCTGTATTACCACATTCAACACAGGGCCCCAAATTCTCACGGTCATCTCGTCACACTTGTAGCTCAACACACACACACACTTAAAGTCCCTCATCCCTTACACAACAACTGAAGGACAGAACACACACTGAGTTACACACACTCAGTAACACACACTGAGTTACACAAACTCACTTACACACACTCACTTACACACACTCAGTAACACACACTCAGTAACTAACACTCAGTAACTCACACTCAGTTACACACACTCACTTACACACACTCAGTAACTAACACTCAGTAACACACACTCACTTACACACACTCAGTAACACACACTCAGTAACTAACACTCAGTTACACACACTCAGTAACTAACACTCAGTAACACACACTCACTTACACACACTCACTTACACACCCTCAGTAACACACACTCAGTAACTAACACTCAGTAACTAACACTCAGTTACACACCCTCAGTAACACACACTCACTTACACACACTCACTTACACACCCTCAGTAACACACACTCAGTAACTAACACTCAGTAACTAACACTCAGTTACACACCCTCAGTAACACACACTCAGTAACTAACACTCAGTTACACACCCTCAGTTACACACACTCAGTAACTAACACTCAGTAACACACACTCACTTACACACACTCACTTACACACCCTCAGTAACACACACTCACTTACACACACTCACTTACACACCCTCAGTAACACACACTCAGTAACTAACACTCAGTAACTAACACTCAGTTACACACCCTCAGTAACACACACTCAGTAACTAACACTCAGTAACACACACTCAGTAACACACACTCAGTTACACACACTCAGTAACTAACACTCAGTAACACACACTCACTTACACACATTCAGTTACACACACTCAGTAACACACACTCACTTACACACATTCAGTTACACACACTCAGTAACACACACTCAGTAACACACACTCACTTACACACACTCAGTAACACACACTCAGTTACACACACTCAGTTACACACACTCAGTTACACACCCTCAGTTACACACACTCAGTTACACACACTCAGTTACACACACTCAGTTACACACACTCAGTTACACACCCTCAGTTACACACACTCAGTTACACACACTCAGTTACACACTCTTCAGTGATAGTTTTATGTTGCAGTTTTAATTCACTCGTGTGTCTGTGGAACAATGTGCTGTTTGTTCGAAACTCAGAAACTAAATCCTGCTTTAATCTGGAGCTTAATCTCATGAAGTCATAACCCTCTGCCGCTGCTGCTGCCGCAGCTGCTGCCGCAGCCGCTACTGCCGCTGCTGCTGCTGCTGCTGCTGCTGCTGCTGCTGCTGCTAAAAGGCTACATAAAGGTTAAGTAGGCTAAAGGCACCGCTAGCGGCGGCTGTGGCTTAGTTGGTAGAGTGGGTCGTCCAGTTACTGAAGGGTTGGTGGTTCAAGTCCTGGCTCACGTGTCCTTGGGCAAGACACCAAACCCTGACTTAGTCTCCCAGTAGTGTCAAAATTATGAGCAAAAAAGTCAGATAAAAAGTCAGTTATGAGATAGTAAGTCAGAATTTGTGATTGATTTCGACTTCTTTTTCCTATTTTCACATTTGTCTAGTTTGAAAACCAATTAGTCTATTTAGAGAATGTAAAGAGTATAAAGTACAGATATTTATTTTTAAAAAATGTAGGGAGTAAAAGTAAAAAGTTGCCAGAAAAATAAATACTCAAGTAAAGTACAGATACCTTAAAAATGTACTTAAGTACAGTAAAGGAAGTACTTAGTTACTTTCATCTCTGCAGCTGATCAAACCTGATCACAGTCACATGTCATTTATTCAATTACATAATTGCAATTGTGATTCAATTAATGGTGCAGCCCTGGAACAAGTCGACTGGAACTAACTGTTCATCTCATAACTGCTTCATCTGCAAATGAAGTTCTTGATTAAATGACTGTTTAATCTGTAAAAGGTTAGAAAAAGGACTCCTTTATCATTTTCCATCGCCCAAAGTGAATGAAATTATTCAATATTATTTAAAAGTTTGTTTTACATTGAGCTCAGCTAAATTGTCTCCTCCTCCTCTGTCGTTTCTTCATCAGAGTCAGTGTTTTTTTTGTCCATTCCTTCATTTACATTCATCCCATATATAACAGGGGTCTCAAACTCATTTTCTTCAGGGGTCACATTCAGCCTGGTTTGATCTCCAATGGACCTTATTCACCCAGAACGTTCAAAAGACATTGAGGGGTACGCTTGTTGCTACACACAACACTCTCCCGATGGCAATGGTGCCTCACTGCTGCGTCCCAAAATGTACATCCTCATAGAGGAAAAAATCGTACCGTGGACAGACCTTCCATCGTTTCGCCAAACATAAGGCACTTTGGCGTGAATGGATCAAAAACATAAAGAGGATCCTTGTCATGTTCTGTTCCTTGTGTTTTCTGTTCTGGCTGTGTGTTTTTTCTGCTCTGTGTCTCTGTTCTGTGTCTCTGCCTTTTCTACATTCTGTATATCACCTTTCACCTCCTTCTGTTTCCCTTCCTGATTTGATTATGCGACTCACCAGGTGGACCCAGGTGAGTTCATCAGGTGAGGAGCATATAAACCCGCATTCAGGTCTGAGTCCTTCGCCAGATTATCATGACTTGTTCCTCTGATTTTCCCGCATCCTTTGTAACCCGTGTCCCGTGTACCAGTCCTGTTTCTGTCCGACCCCTGTTTTCTGCCTGTGAATTCTCCTGATACCGAACTTGGACCGGACCCTGTTACACCCCTCGCTGCCTGCCCCGACCTTGGAACGAACACCGACCCTGACCCCAGCTGCCTGCCCCGACCCCAGAACGGACCCCGACTACGAGATCCGCCGCCAGCCCCGACCTAGGACCGGAACCGACCCGAATCCAGTCACGACCCCAGGCCAGAGGAGATCTTCCGTGCCCTGTCCGGATAAGTAACTTCCAGCCCTGAGAGACTTTAAAGGGGACATATCCTCACTTATCTGTATTGTGTTTCTGATTTATTGGAGAAATAAATACTGCTTGGACTTTTACGCACGCCTCCTGTTTTGCACTTGGGTTCTCTGTGGTCCGTTACAATCCTGGTCCATATTTCACAGTAAGATAAGGATAATTATGTCCCCTGTAATGCATTAGCTTACATATGAAGCATAGCTTACCAGACTTGCATCAATGATAAATAGCGCTAACAACCATCTAATCAACCAAATGTCACCATGAAATGTGTAATTACATAACACTACATTCTGTATGCTATTTCAATTCAATTCAATTTTATTTATAAAGCCCTGAATCACAACAAAGTCGTCTCAAAGGGCTTTACAAAAACACAATCAACTACAGAGATACATGAAAAAGTCCCAGGCATCCCCTGTCCTTAGACCCTCCCCCTGTCCTTAGAGCCTCCTTCTGTCCTTAGACCCTCCTTCTCGGCAAGAAAAAACTTCCAAACCCAGTGGGAAAAAGAAGAAATCTTGAGGAGAACCACATTGAAGGAGAGATCCACTCCCATGGACGGACAGGCTATAGATGAACGTCCATTTATAAATGCAGGAAGGGGGGCTGGTCCAGACAGGCAGGGGCGGTGGTCCGGGGTCACAGGTCGGCACAGGTCAACATTATGCTTTCCATTTTGTAGTTAGCATGCTGATGGCTGCTAGGACTTATGATAAATGGACTGCACTTATGGAGCGCTTTTCCACGTTCATGGTGCTCAACGCACTTTACATTAGCCTCACATTCACCCATTCACTACTAAATGTCCTGTCCATACCCACTAAACTGACTACCATGACTCACTGTCAACCCAAATGTTCTGAATAATTAAACATATCAAGTTGTGAATACTCAAAGTTTCAGAAATAGTACTATTAACTCAAATGTATTAAGTTGCTTTAACATGTTCTTCTTTTTAAGTACTTCAAACTATTATTTTTTTATTAAGGGAAATACAATTTCAGAGCACTCCAAATACTGTAACCACCAATATCTATTACACCAAAAAAATTGCAATCACAAAACACAGTAATTTTATTCAGGGGCGGCTGTGGTTCAGTTCGTAGAACGGGTCGTCCAATGAGTGAAGAGTCTATCCACATGTCCAAGTGTCCTTGGACAAAGACACTGAACCCTTACTTATTCTCCCAGTAGGACTGACAGAACCTTAGAATACTAAGTTAATAAGTAATGTTTTAATTTAAGTATACTTTAATAAACATCTACATTTTCGGTTCTGGAAACTTGCATTTTTTTATCTTTCATCAGCTTAAAAATAATTGAGGCAATCGATTGCCTTACATTTTTTAAGTTTTGCTAACTTATTCCCCGTGTGCTTGCATGTAATGCTATGCAGAGGGGTATATTTATCGTATTTATTATGACTGACTGACACCGCTGTAAATAGACCAAAAATTTTGCGCTAAAATGTGCAGATTCGTCTGAAATGAGGTGCTATGTATCGGGATTGACATTACAATTCATAGATTTAATATAAAATGCGAAAAACCACATAAAAATGACCAGCTAAAATGAATTGTTTGCGTGGCTATAACTCCCATCGTAGCTTTTTGCAGTAAAAAAGAAAAATTTGTTAGATTGGCCCAGAGATTACACGTGTGGTCTCATAATTCCGATATATCGTACGGATTTCGCATTATGATGCCAAAAAACCCCATTCATTCTTAATGGGACCGACAAAAAAAAATTGGCTTTTTTCCAACGCTACTGCTTCGCTATACTTTGTCACACAGACTTCATTTAAACTTTCAAACACAGTCATTTTTGTGGTGTCTTTAGGATGTGATTGTCATGAGGGTGTGATTTACGGTTGTCGATAGAGAACTCAGTAAATCCACCCTGAAAAGACCAAAATCTGACTTTTTATCAGTGGGTGATGTCATCGCTAGAGCACGAGAGAAGAAAAAATTAAGCTGAAAAATGTCTCAATAACTCGTCCTCACGGCAAAACCATAAATAGTAGACAAACAATCTTTTCCACAAATGTTGCCATGGTTGTGAGAATTCAAACAAACCAGGGTTTGAAGATCTAGCTCTTTTTAAAGTGAAATGACAGGAACCTGTTTGGGATGATGTCAGGGATTTCTGTCAATAGACTTCTATTGGAAAAATCATTTCTGTCTCATGTTGAGTTCAGTGTTTTTGAAATTGTTCTAACTCACTTATTTTTCACAGTACACACATAAAAAGTACATGTACTCGTTCCTCACACCCTCCTGTCACTCATCATCAACTTTGTTTTTATCAATTATTTACACTTTTACCAAAAATCACAGGAGTTCAGAGGCATGGTTTAACATTCAGACAGACTTTACTCCAAGGGTTAGGGTTAGGGTTAGGGTTAGGGTTAGGGTTAGGGTTAGGGTTAGCTCTGTGTGTGTGTCTGCGTGTGTAACTCCAGGTCGGTTTCCATGGCAACGAGGAAAGTCCCTTACTCACAGAACATGGGAGGAGCTTTAATAGAAGTGACTCAGTCCACAAACACTGACAAACAGTTCCACATATGAAGTAAACAGCAGATATTTCTTCCTTTCACCAGACATGACTCCAGTGATCAGGTTACATTTCCTTCAGAAAATTAATGGGGTTTAGAAGGTTACAGTGCTCAATAAAACACATCCTCTACACAGTAACAAACTTTTAAAAGCTTTATTTTTGGATATGTTTGTTTTCATTTTTCCTGCTTAAATAAGTATTATTTCATCCATAGCAAAAATAAAAAATGTAAATAAAATGCAGTTTTACTTTTTACTTTATTACAATTCAGAAGTTGTACTTTTTTACTTTTACTTCAGTAAAGCAGTTGAATCAGTAGTTCTACTTTTTCCAGAATATATTTTTTTCACAGACGTATCTGTAGTTCTACTGTACTACAGAATGTGAGTACTTTGACACACAGAACTTTTAGAGAGAAACAATAATAACTTTGTGGAATTTGCAAAAACACATCTATTACTATTATTAAGGATGTTATGTTTGTTTGTCTGTTTGTTGGTTTGTGTACAACATAACTTGAAAACTCATAGATGGATTTTTTAATAAAATTTTCAGGGTATGTTGATAATGGGGGGTGTCAACAAATGATTCGATTTTGGTGGTGATCCGGTCTGGGTGATCCGGAGGTCTACGCTCTCAGAGTGCTTTTCTAGTTTTTGAAACTTTTATTTCGTTTTTCAATTCCAGTTATTTGGGGAGAAAATCCCGAATGGTAAACTTCAGGTTTTGTATTTTTATGTCATATTTGTATGTTATAAACCTGAGGTCTAAAATATGCGGCCCAGGGGCCAAATGCGTCCCGCCAGAGGTTCCAGTGCGGCCCCTGGGCTGAATTTGCAAAGGTCAATAATTGATTTTAGTTCAGGTTCCACGTACAGACCAATATTATCCAGAGTCAAATAACATAAAAATTACAACAAATGATAAATCCATTTTACATTATGCCAAGAATGACTTAGTTTTTGTTTTAAAAAATAACATGAATATATGGAAATATTTACATTTACAAACTGTAATGTAACATTAAAATGTGAAAAATGTGAACATGTAAATGAAATGGCTAAAGAAAATTTGGCAAAAAAGTTTTGCTTCTTCATGTAAAAATGATATGAAGCAAAGCATTGTTAAAATTGCATGTATTTTTCTTCGAAAATTTGAGGGGTTTTCTGCTTATTCTCCTCTTTTTTGTTTTGTATAGTTTATAAAAGAACATCATTTAATGGGGCTGTTTTGCACTAAGTCAAAGATAAAAGTTTGAAGTCATTATTTTCATGCTATTCTATTATTTTACTGCAAATCAAATCAGGCTGAATGTGACCCTGAAAAGAAAAGGAGTTTCAGACCCTGTTACAAACTATTTTAATTTTCTGTGTTGTCCCAAAGTAAGTACACTCATATAATCACAATATAGTCCACGATGATGGTAATTACATGTTGTCTTCAAATGGTGTAGCACTAACTTGTTCTGAGAGTAAAAGTCAGAGTGATGTTCCATGAACAACAGGAGGGAAAAAAAGAGTTATTGTCGGAAGGTAACATGAGAGAAACAGTAAGAAAGAGAAGTCAAACACAGCTGACACCAGCACAGCTGAACGCTATATAAGATATAGTCTGGCCCCTGGAGGTATGTGTGTGTGTGTGTGTGTGTGTGTGTGTGTCTTTATGGGGACATTGATATGTTCACACAGTCATGCCAGGGGGACCAAAATTGAGGTCCCCATGAGGGTTAAATATAAATATAAATTTAAAAAAAAACTTTGAAGTTATTTTTAAATTTCTCATTTATATATATATATATATATATATATATATATATATATATATATATATATATATATATATATATATATATATATATATATATATATATATATATATATGTATGTGTGTGTGTGTGTGTGTGTATATATATATATATATATATATATATACACACACATATACATACGTGTATCTGTGTGTGTGTTTGTGCATACATATTTAAATGTATTTATTTATTAAAAAATAAAAAATAGATTACCTACAAGTGATGATTACAAAGTTGGTGCTCATTAGGCATGGAAAATGTGTGTGTGTGTGTGTGTGTGTGTGTGTGTGTGTGATACTGAGGTCAACAGGTGACAGACTGTAAGTCAGTGTTTTGTTTCTCACTCACTCATATCATTTATCATCTCAGACTCCTTTCACTTCTTCCACAGATTGAACCGTACTCACTTTACTTTCTTGTCATTCACTGTATGAGTGTTTTTCATTATGTGTTGACAGATGCTGCTGAGAGGAGCTTTGTCACATTATTGATTTACTAGCTGTGGACATATTTACAGATAAACTGGTGCATGATGGATGGAAGCAAACAGAGCTGTGTGAGTGAAAGGCTAGTAAAGCTTCATACTGACAATGTTTACATGGTGTTTTTTTTTTATTCAGAATTAAAGCTTCCTTTAATCCCTTCATATTTACACACAAATATTAATGTTGAATAATGGTTTCCATGGAAACTGGTGTATTCCGCTCTATTAATTAGTCTTTCAGAGCTGGATGTGTTCAGAGGTTAACGTCTGGAACAAAACAATGGCATCCACTTCCTGTTTTGCTTTCATTTTAATTATCAATATGTTAGACCAGATACTACATGTGATTTTTGTGATAATTATGAAGCAGTAACTTGACCGGATCAACAAACAGTGTAGAATATGTGCATCATGGAGCATGTGCAGTACGGCAGGAATAATGTTAAAGTGGAATTAACTGTTTACATGTCAGAGGAATTATTGAATTTGGAATTAAGATCAGAATAAACCAGTCACTTTATTCAGAATCAACTTTAAAACAGAATAGTCACTGGAAGTAGATGTTTACATGGTTCATCTTAAAGAGGAAGTAACCTTTATTCTGAATTAAATCTCATGTAAACAGACCCACTGCCTTCCGAAATTAACTAGTGTACCCAGATTAATTCAGCAAACAGGTGCAGTTTTTGTTTACCTGTAGCCAAGGTTAAGGTTAAGGTTACAGCTTAATTTCTGTAACCTTCCTGTAGCTTACTTCCTATAGGCTACTTCCTATAGGCTACTTCTATAGGCTACTTCCTATAGGCTACTTCCTATAGGCTACTTCTATAGGCTACTTCCTATAGGCTACTTCCTATAGGCTACTTCCTGTAGGCTACTTCCTATAGGCTACTTCCTATAGGCTACTTCCTATAGGCTACTTCTATAGGCTACTTCCTATAGGCTACTTCCTATAGGCTACTTCCTATAGGCTACTTCCTATAGGCTACTTCCTATAGGCTACTTCCTACTACTTTCCTTGGTCAGAAGCATCATATAATCATGTTCTATGCTGTTGAAGAACACACAGGTTGAAGAACTCCCTCCCTCATACTTTTCCATGACATTAACCCTCGTCTTCCTCGCTAACATTGGACACAGACTCTTTTCTTCCACCAGAACAACAGTCATCACATCTGCTGTTCAGACTGAGCATGTGCGAACACAGACCATCAGCCTCATGTCAGGGATTTGAAGTGAACCAGCCCCAGGAGTCTTGTAATCCAACACGCTGTGTTCATTAGTCGTCTGCTGGGACCGGCTCACTTATCCCAACACTAATAATTCAGCTTGACTGCAGACGATCCTTCCGACAGCGACTCTATCCCAAACAAACCCGACTCACATAAAAATCTCAACATTTGAACCTCATGTCGTACAGTTACAGGACACGCGGCTGGTTCGGTTACTTCGACCGTAGGTCTGCAACAAGTTCATGTTTCTCTCTTGGAGCTTTGAAAGGCATTTTGGAAATATAAGAAATCCTCAACTGAAAAGGATGATAGGTCCAAGGGTTTTATGGGTACGACAAAAAACACTGGATTGTTATGAGTAAAATGAGCCAGAGTTTTACCAGACATTTTTATTGTCCGTCATTTTGATGGAGAGGGTTCTAACATTTCCGTCATGACACAATGTTATCCGTCACTTGAAATTACAGTTTTAACAAGTAATATTTGTTGGTATTTAATGTTCAAAAACATCTCAGTGATGCAGTAACTAGTTCCTGCTGGATGATATTCCTCATCCTGTACCACATCTTTTTTCACTATGTTCATCACATTTACTGAAAAGAACTAAGAGGACTGTTTGACGGTTAGCGCTAGCAAAGTAGCATCTCGTTTCAGCTAAAGTCAACTAAACAATGAAACAAGAGTTAACAACACTGGATCATATAGAGACTCACTATCAAATGGACAGGAGGTCTACTACAGGTGGACTGACGGAGTCATGTGACACAAGTACCGGTGTTACAGAGGACAGTACGGTCCATTTTACAAACCCACTGGTACCCGTGTACAATAAACCTGTAACCAGATCCATGACTAAACATATTGTTTGCTTATTAACTCACTTTTAATGGCTTTATTTTTGGCACCATCAATGCTGCTCAGTGGCATCTGTGGCTGGATATAAAACTCCTTCAAAATAAAACAAACTTTGTGGATCAACCACAAATCGGCGGCATGGTGGTGGAGCGGTTAGCGCTCTTGCCTCACAGCAAGAAGACCCAGAATCGATTCCCGGACCGTATGGTCCTTTCTGTGTGGAGTTTGCATACTTCTGTCCCCGTGTCTAGATGGGTTTCCTCCAGGTGCTCTGGTTTCCTTAGTTACCCAAAAACATGTTTGTTAGGGTAAAAATCCTCTGGTCAAGTAACGAGCCTGTCTCCACGTCTGGAGATGGGTCCTCAGGCACCGCCCATGGGTGCCCACTGCTCCATAGAAGGATGGGTTAAATGCAGAGGACACATTTTGTTGTACAATTGAATGATGACAATAAAGAAACTTTCTTTGATAGATTATCCTCAGTATTTTAATCTGAGGATAAATCCTTCAGAATTTTCTGTCATCTTAAAAAAATAAATAAATACAAAATCTGTAATTTGCTACGTTTACATGATGTTTTTTTTATTCAGAATGATTTATTCAAAATAAAATTATTTGAAATTAAAGCTATTTCTTTCATGTTTACATGGACAAATAAAGGTTTCCACAGAAACAGATGTGTTCCACTCTAGTTAATTGGTCTTTCAGAGCTGGAGGTACAGAGGGTTCTGATTGGACTGAACTGGCACCTCTGGATGTCTACTGGAAAACGATCATGTCCACTTCCTGTTTTGCGTCAGTTTCAACCATAGACATAGCATACATACCACCTATAGGTGATGATGAGCCGTGGAGCCGCCATATTGGAGTAGTGATATGGTGGATTTATAGTGGCACTATAAATATATATTTATTTATAATGCAATCTATTTGGCAGGACAAACACACCGTCTGTGAATCTTGTCTATGAATCTATGGTGTTTTTCAGATCTATTTCAGACATTTTTCAGGCATAGTTAGAAGTATTTCAGATGTATAATAATAATAATAATAATAATACATTTTATTTGTACCGCACTTTACATTCCTGGGAGTCTCAAAGTGCTACAGAGTTAAAAGGGTAAAATAAAAATAGATGTAAGAAAAACAAGAAAAGAACTAACAACATAAAACAAAACAAAACAAACAAAACACATAGCATAGGAAACATATCAAAGGGCATAGAGCTAATCAAAGGCCTTTTTGAAAAGGTGGGTCTTGAGTCCACGTTTAACCCTTGTGCGGTCCTTCGTAAAAGGCACACTGGCTGTGTCCTACAATCGGGTCTTAAAAACCCAGATTCCAAAGTTCAGTTCCATAGACTCATCACCCCACCCCCCAAGGATATATTACTGTTTTCAGTAGTAAGCAATGGCATCCTACAGTACGTATAAAAAGGTACATTTGTGAACCACCGGGTCTCTTTGACCCGAAGGACCGCACAAGGGTTAAAAGCAGCAACCGTTTGTGGTGCTCTCAGGTGGTTGGGGAGAGCATTCCACAGTTTTGGTGCAGCCGAGCAGAAGGCTCGTTCGCCCATGGTGTGTAGTTTAGTCCTGGGGGCTTTGAGGAGGTTGGCTGTGCCGGAGCGGAGGGAGCGTGAGGAGGTGTGGGGGGTGAGGAGTTCCTTGAGGTAGGCAGGGGCATCTCCGTGTACACATTGGTGAGTGAGAAGGGAGACCTTGTACTTGATCCTGGGAGCCAGTGTAGTGATCTGAGGATGGGGGTGATGTGGTTGTATTTTCGCCCCCTCATCAGGATCCTAGCAGCGCTGTTCTGGATGTATTGGAGTTTTTGAATGCTTTTACTAGGGATCCCAATGAGGAGTGCGTTACAGTAGTCAAGCCTGGAAGAGACAAAGGCGTGGACTAGCCTCTCTGAATCTGCCAGGGTGAGCGAGGGACGGAGTTTTGCAATGTTCTTGAGATGGAAGAAGGAGGTCTTGCAGAGGTGTTTGATGTGGGTCTCGTATGTGAGGTGGGGGTCCATTTTCACACCTAGGTTAGTGACAAGGGTGGAGAGAGGAATGTCCTGTCCGGAGAAGGAGATGGTGGTGATGGTGGATGACCGGACCTGGTGTGGGGTACCGACCAGCATGGCTTCGGTTTTGGAGCTGTTGACCTGGAGAAATCTGTGGTTCATCCACGCCTTAGTCTCCTCCAGGCAAGCATTATATTTAAGGCAGATTTCAGGTGTTTTTCAGGCATATTTCAGGCATATATTAGATGTATTTCAGATGTATTGCAGGCATATTTAAGGCATATTACTGGCATATTTTAGAGCCACAGAGGATCTTTTCTGATGATGACGTCCCACAGAGCTCCATAGAAACAACAGAGACGGCAGAGCTTCTGTACTTTTAGTGTCAGTGTCTTTTGTGGAAATTGGAAATAAAGCAAATGCTTGAAATAAGTGCAGAGTAGAAGATTAAACTCCCGCTGCCACTGTGTCGGAACAGGCTTTGTTGAATATTCATTGATGCAGAAAATGTTACAGCTGATCCAGAGGAGGTTTGCAGTCCGTGCAGATGCGTGGAGCGTCCTAAGAGCTTAAACGAGGCGCATACTGTGATCAAATAAATGATGTCAGTGTGGGGACATGCTGAATGTTCTCACATATGGACAGAAGAAAAAAATAAAATAAAGATAAATACATGAAAATAATAATAAAAAAGAGAAATATAAATAAATAATAAATAAATATATTAGGAAAAATTAGATACAAAATAAATAAGTAAATTAATTTAAAACAGGAAGTCCTCCATTACACTCCTGTACTTTAAACACTTGTCAAACTCATGTCCTTTCAGGAGCCTTTGATCTGCAGTAAAATAACAATAATAACCAGAGCTATAAAAATTAATGCATTAAGGAAGGGATAATGTATTGGGGAGGGGAATATTTTTCGCATGGGCATTACATTATCCCACTTATTCTACAGTTATTACAACTTATTACTGCTAATAACAGACTGGATAAAATAGCCGTTACAACAGAGCGAATATTTACTTTCAAAGTGACCGAACTACCTGCGGAGTGATATGGTCACGTGAATCTGATGTGCCATTGGCAGCGGGCGTTAATGGCGTAGCGGGCGCCCGCTGAAGGCTGGGAACGTCAATTCAAAGTGAACGAGAGCTGTCGCTACGTTCTAGAGGGACGTACAATCAATCAGATTAATCCATCATCGAGATTAAAAAAAGTAACACAATTTCATTTTTTAAATCTCACAATGCTGACTTTTTTTAACCTCACTACATTTTTTATTTATTTTTTTACTTTTTATCTCATAATTTTAACTTTTTATCTCATACTTATGACTTGTTATTTCAGTTGTGACTTTCTTTCCATTTTTTCTAAGTTTTCTGTCCATACTGGACTGGAACTGTGACCTGATAAAATACATTTACTACACAAAGGCTATTATTTTATTCATGACAAAAAAATGCAGTTTTACTTTTTTACTTCATTACAATTGAGAAGTTGTACTTTTACTTCAGTAAAGGAATTGAATCAGTATTTCTACTTTTACTAGAGGAATAACAGTAATATCTTTCATATAGATGAAGTTCATGAGTATTTTATTAGAGTGGTAGGATTATGAAGTTCAATGTAGGCTCTGCTTTTATAAATAATGGGTTAATTCTAGGGCGTCTTATTCGGTTTATATTAAACCAAAGTGCACGGAAAGGAACAAAATAATCTAGTGTGATGTAAGATCCAGATATTATGGTCTTGGTAGAGCTCTGTGATTTCCTCTTTCTTTTTATTATGTTTTACTATAGACAGAAAATACAAAAAGAGACTCAACTTCATTCAAGAGGGAAGAAGAAAGAGGAGAATATGACACAGAAGAAAACACTTAAATTGAGCTGTATATGAAAAGAGTTTATTTATGATTCAGCCTGATATGATCTGCAATAAAATAATAATATAACTAGAACTGTCAAAATTAATCCATTCACTAAGAGTCATCATTGACATTAAACATTTGAACACTATTCATATTTTAATCTTAAAATGTTGACTTTTTATCTCATAATTGTATTTTTGTAATTATTATTATATGTATTATTATTATTATTATTATTATTATTATTATTAGTAGTAGTAGTAGTAGTAGTAGTAGTAGTAGTAGTAGTAGTAGTAGTATTTTCAAAAAAGATTTATTTATGTATTTATGTGTGATCTGTCAGCCACATGAACAAATCTACAGAAAGAAACAAGAATTAAAGGTCAACCACTATTGTCTGGGTCAGGATTCGTCATATTATAGTTTTATTCTCACCATTGTTGGTGTGTTCTAGTTTAACTGTTGAATGTACAAATGTATTTTATTGTATTACTGTATTTACATCGAATAGAAGTACAATAAAAATTGAAAAAATAGAA
>CM035794.1:5193073-5200573 GCA_020466265.1 Siphamia tubifer | reverse complement strand
TCCTCCTTTAAGGATGAGGATGAGGAGGCTTCTTCATCATTCCTTTATTTTCCCACAGATCCACACATTAACATGTAGAGTGGATGAAGCTATAACTGTTGTGAATAATTATCAGTGCAGTGTTAATATCAGTGATACTGCACCGATATAATAAAACCATCTCCAAATGTTTAATTAAAGGGTGGAATACAATAGAAAATAACACACACACAAAAATCCACATTTAAGTATGAATTGTTGAAGTCATACATAGGTTTTTGGAAGGTTAATAACCAGATTAACCCTTTAGCTCCTGACGAGGCTGTGCTGAGGCTGTAGGAGTTAGAAAAGAGGATTATTGTCACTGGGGAAAAAACTAAAACATTAACGTCCAATAAGATTTATGGAATAGATTTCTGTAGCGCTTTTTAGAGGACCTGAAGTGCTTTACATTAGTGTTCCATTATTCATTCACTCTCACATGCTCCCTCTGGTGGTGGTAAACTACATATGTAGTCACAGTTGCCCTGGGGCAGACGGACGGAAGCGTGGCAGCCATTTTGTGCCGACAGCCCCTCTGACCACCGGACATTCATACGCATTCATACACATTCATACACATTCATACGCATTCATACGCATTCATACGCATTCATACGCATTCATACGCATTCATACGCATTCATACGCATTCATACGCATTCATACGCATTCATACACATTCATACGCATTCATACGCATTCATACGCATTCATACGCATTCATACGCATTCATACGCATTCATACGCATTCATACGCATTCATACGCATTCATACACATTCATACACATTCATACGCATTCATACGCATTCATACGCATTCATACGCATTCATACGCATTCATACACATTCATACACATTCATACGCATTCATACACATTCATACGCATTCATACGCATTCATACACATTCATACGCATTCATACGCATTCATACGCATTCATACTCATTCATACGCATTCATACACATTCATACACATTCATACACATTCATACGCATTCATACGCATTCATACGCATTCATACTCATTCATACGCATTCATACACATTCATACACATTCATACACATTCATACGCATTCATACGCATTCATACGCATTCATACTCATTCATACGCATTCATACACATTCATACGCATTCATACACATTCATACGCATTCATACGCATTCATACGCATTCATACTCATTCATACGCATTCATACACATTCATACACATTCATACACATTCATACGCATTCATACGCATTCATACGCATTCATACGCATTCATACGCATTCAAACACATTCATACACATTCATACGCATTCATACACATTCATACACATTCATACGCATTCATACGCATTCATACGCATTCATACACATTCATACGCATTCATACGCATTCATACACATTCATACTCATTCATACGCATTCATACGCATTCATACGCATTCATACGCATTCAAACACATTCATACACATTCATACGCATTCATACACATTCATACACATTCATACGCATTCATACGCATTCATACGCATTCATACGCATTCATACACATTCATACACATTCATACACATTCATACACATTCATACGCATTCATACGCATTCATACGCATTCATACACATTCATACACATTCATACACATTCATACACATTCATACACATTCATACACATTCATACGCATTGATACACATTCATACGCATTGATACACATTCATACACATTCATACACATTCATACACATTCATACGCATTCATACACATTCATACACATTCATACACATTCATACACATTCATACACATTCATACACATTCATACACATTCATACTCATTCATAGACCAGTATGACTGACACTAGAGGCAGGAGGTTGACGTGTTTTGCCCAAGGACACAACGGATTGACTAGGACAGAGTGAGAGTAAAACCACCAACCCTTCGGTTAATAGGCGACCCACTCTACTCACTGAGCCATGGCCGCCCTTTAAATGTATTTAAAACTAAATGCACACCGTCTGAACAAAAGAGGCACCATGGACTAGCTTATTATTATTATTATTATTATTATTATTATTATTATTATTATTATTATTATTATTATTATTATTATTATTATTATTATTATTATTATTATTTCATTTAAATACTTGTGTTGTACATTTGCAGTCCCGGGTCCCAACCATGTCCCTAGGGGACAACAAACTTCAGTGGTAGTGGAGTGTTCTGGAGACAAGGTGCGCATTAATATATGCACTGGTCCCAGTACACTGATTTTCTGGACCTGCATTAGATCTGTGTTTCCTGGGATTGGGTCTGTGAACTTATTGAGTTTTTTTTCACGTGCTCCAATGACAATTGTTATAGTGTGTATTTTAATTCCCTATATTTTGCTCATTTGAATTTCCAGATCTTTGTATTTTGACAGTTTTTCACAAACTATAACTGCTGTGTTTCTTTTTGAATATCAATCACTGGCATAGACATCCTGTTCATGTGTCTGTCCAGGAACACTGTACTCTCAATAACTTTTGACAGCTTTCATGGAGCATCACCAAATCCATCAAATCCTTGCTCAGGTTCGATGATGAGTGACCTTGACCAAGTTTTCAAGGTCATAGAGCAAAAACATGGGAGAAAGTTCTTTCAGCTTTGATGTTAAATCACCTAATTCACACCATCAAGACGCTGTGCAGCAACAGTTTAGCGACTACATTGCTAATGCTACATGCACTATAATGGTGGTTCCTGTCCTGCTAATGCTACATGCACTATAATGGTGGTTCCTGTCCTGCTAATGCTACATGCACTATAATGGTGGTTCCTGTCCTGCTAATGCTACATGCACTATAATGGTGGTTCCTGTCCTGCTAATGCTACATGCACTATAATGGTGGTTCCTGTCCTGCTAATGCTACATGCACTATAATGGTGGTTCCTGTCCTACACTAACAATTGATCCTTTTGGACAAAGTTATTTACCTTGACTGTTTACCATGTAATGGGGACGTATATTGGAAGTCATTCAATAGTGCAACACTATCAGTGTTTATGGCATGTTTGTGTCTTTAACCTTAACAGTGGGGCCATCTTGGGACCACCCCCCGCCCTGCAAAAAAAAAAATTCTCCATGACTGGAACAATGGATAATTGTGACGTGTGCTATATCTAGCTTACTTCACAGTGGTCCACCCCTCAACCATCTCTCTGTCCAATTTCAAGCCCAGTGAGCTACAGTGTCATTGACTCGTCCTCTTTGACATGTTTTTTTTTTTCTTGTGCGACAGGGGCCTACAGGCCAACAGCTGGATATTTCTTCTTGGTTTTAATCACAATGTATGGATTATTGGCTTTGACTTCTTTGTCACTTTGGACTGACGTGTCCAATAGAATTGTCATGTGATGTTTCTCTGGGTGTTCATACCATTTTTCAGATGTTGTTATTCCATATTCTTGCCAAATCTTCCAGTGTACATAGGCTGCGACTTTGTTGTGTCCATTGATCTATAAATGCAAGATGCTAACTCTTCTGTTGCGGCTGTAATCTTAGCTAGATTTTCGATGAATCACTGTGAAGTATTGAGTCAGAGGACGACACTGCAACAATTCAGAGATAAACAACTGGAAACAACCATAGAAGAAGAAGAACAACAACAGGTGTAGATTTCCTTTTATCACAGATGAGTGAAGAATGTGAGAAAACGTCAACAATCTTTAAATTCTTTTTACAGAAGCGACAACAGTCGTTCAGCTCCATAATCCACCATTTTGTTTAGTCATTCCTAACTTTCTTTGGACTCCGTGAATTTTCCGGTGCTCTAACTACGTCATCCTAAAGATTACACTGATTGGTTGTAGTACCGTCCTATTGCATACAGAGGATTTGAAAGACAACCTTTTAGCCCCGCCTCCTCTGACTATGAAGGATTCCGAGACCCATACATGGAATGAATAGGGATAGCGCAGCTAGGCTACTTATAAACATTTTTTTTTTCTGGAAGTCCCTATAAAGCATGAGGGAAACCGGTACATAATTTTTTATTTATCTCATTTATATTTATTTATATATTCATTCATTTTTATTTATTTATTTGATATTTTATTATTATTTTTTTTAATTTAATTTTATTACTTTACACTCACTACTACTTTACTTTCAAGCAATAATTAAAACTTTGTCCTCATGAGCCGTGGAAACCAGTGTGTATCTGTGTATGTGTGTGTGTGTGTGTGTGTGTGTGTGTGTGTGTATACATGCGTGTGTGTGTGTGTGTGTGTGTGCGTGTGTGCATGTATATACATGCATGTGTGTGTGTGTGTGTGTGTGTGTGTGTGTGTTCACTTCCACACAGTCTACTTGTTTTCAGCAGCTTCTTTTCTCCTTTTCTTGTGTTGTGAACTGAGCTGTGAGTAAAAGCATTAACATGTGAAAGAATCCTGCTTCATTGTGAGGCGTCGTGGGGCAGAAGTACAGACGGAAAATAAAGACAGTGAAAGAAAGAGGGAGAGAATGAGTGAGAGAGGAGAAGAGGAGGAGAAAAACAACTTCACCTGAAAAGACCAGAAGCAGAAAACACACACTGCTTTTCCCAAATGTTAGCGTGGGGTGCACTGCAGTTATTTAGTGTTGAATTTACACTTTCAACATCAGAGGGTTAGGATTAGCCTAACACTAACGCTAATGTACACCTAATGCTAACCCTAACCCTAACGTGAATGTAACACCAACCTTAATGCTACCCCAATGCTAATCCTGATCCCAATGCTAACCTTAAAGCTAACCTTAATGCTCATGCTAAACCTAAACCTAACCTAACCCTAATGCTGACTGTATTATTATTATTATTATTATTTTATTAAAATTTTTTTGATTACAAATAAATGAATTGAACTGGGGTTGATATGCAGGACACTGTGCCATTTAAACACATTCACATTCTGTCTTAAACATGTGTACAGGCTTTTGCTCCGACAGCAGAATCATGTTCATTAATTGTTGTTAAGATTGGACGAATAGAGTCTGAGCGGCGGTGCGATGTCTTCATCCTTCAAACCTCGACATGAAAAGGAGAAAAAAATGTGTTCATGTCATAACGGTGCTTTGTAAAGAACTGAACAATGACAGGAAGATGAGGGAAAAGCCGTTCTTTTCTTCAGTTACTGTAATCGCTTTATGGGGACAAAGCCAAACGCTGTTCTGTGGCAGTGGGTGTCATTCATCCTCATTAGACATGTTTACATCATGTTTTTTATTCCAAATTATTTATTCTGAATAAAATATTTTGGAATTAAAGCATTTTCCTTCATGTTTACATTGAAATGTTAATTCCAAATAAAGGTTTCCATGGAAACGGATGTATTTCGCTTTAGTTAATTGGTCTTTCAGAGCTCAGGAGGTACAGAGGGTTCTGATTGGACAGAATGACCACTTAACATCTGGATGTCTACTGAAAGAAAATGATGGCGCACACTTCCTGTTTTGCTTTTGTTTCAACTATCAACATGTTAGACCAGATACTACTGAGAATTTAGCGTTTATTTTTGTGATTATGAATCAACAGCAGCTCGACTGAATAGGAATATAGTAATAAATGTTTTGATTCATAGGATAAAAAAAAACTAATGCCAGCAGCGTGGAATATATGTGTCATCAACATGAAATATGTGAGTCATCAATGCAAAATACAGTGGCACCTCTACTTACAAAAGACCCAGCAAACGAATAATCTAAGTAACGTAAAACCTTTACCTCAATTTTTTGTCTCTGAATACGAAAGAAAATTGTAATCACGAAAAGGAAACTGAAACCCCTGAGACATAAATACAGTACTGTACATACAGTACTGTACATACAGTACTGTATGTACAGTACTGTATGTACAGTACTGTACGTAATGTACGTAAATACCTGACGTACATACTGCACGTTTCATCCCATTGGCTATGAGGGCGCTACCCAGGATGCTTTTCGGTACCCCCATCACAGAGTTAATGTTTGAGGTTTTCCCAGTGTGTTCATTTAAACTTTATTACAGTACGTATTCATTATTCATCATGAGCCCAAAGAAAGTGACTCCAGGTGAAAGTGGTACGTGGAATATGGTAGAAACCCGTCGACCATCGATATGATACTGAAGCAGAGGATGCATTAAAAGCAGTGACCTTTTACAAAGGGTCAGAGGTCATCACTGAACGACAAAGTGGAAAGACTGTATTTGGAAAAAGGAGAAAGAAATGATGCGAAATATGTTTTGTCGTCTGTTTCCTCATCTGTTGTCGTATATGTTTTGTCGTCTGTTTCCTCGTCTGTTGTCGTATATGTTTTGTCATCTGTTTTATCGTCTGTTGTCGTATATGTTTTGTCGTTTGTTTCCTCGTCTGTTGTCGTATATGTTTTGTCGTTTGTTTCCTCGTCTGTTGTCGTATATGTTTTGTCGTCTGTTTCCTCGTCTGTTGTCGTATATGTTTTGTCGTCTGTTTTATCGTCTGTTGTCGTATATGTTTTGTCGTCTGTTTTATCGTCTGTTGTCGTATATGTTTTGTCGTCTGTTTCCTCGTCTGTTGTCGTATATGTTTTGTCGTTTGTTTCCTCGTCTGTTGTCGTATATGTTTTGTCGTTTGTTTCCTCGTCTGTTGTCGTATATGTTTTGTCGTTTGTTTCCTCGTCTGTTGTCGTATATGTTTTGTCGTCTGTTTTGTCGTCTGTTGTCGTATATGTTTTGTCGTCTGTTTCCTCATCTGTTGTCGTATATGTTTTGTCGTCTGTTTCCTCGTCTGTTGTCGTATATGTTTTGTCGTCTGTTTTATCGTCTGTTGTCGTATATGTTTTGTCGTCTGTTTTATCGTCTGTTGTCGTATATGTTTTGTCGTCTGTTTTATCGTCTGTTGTCGTATATGTTTTGTCGTCTGTTTTATCGTCTGTTGTCGTATATGTTTTGTCGTCTGTTTTATCGTCTGTTGTCGTATATGTTTTGTCGTTTGTTTCCTCGTCTGTTGTCGTATATGTTTTGTCGTTTGTTTCCTCGTCTGTTGTCGTATATGTTTTGTCGTTTGTTTCCTCGTCTGTTGTCGTATATGTTTTGTCGTCTGTTTTGTCGTCTGTTGTCGTATATGTTTTGTCGTCTGTTTTATCGTCTGTTGTCGTATATGTTTTGTCGTCTGTTTTATCGTCTGTTGTCGTATATGTTTTGTCGTCTGTTTTATCGTCTGTTGTCGTATATGTTTTGTCGTCTGTTTTATCGTCTGTTGTCGTATATGTTTTGTCGTTTGTTTCCTCGTCTGTTGTCGTATATGTTTTGTCGTTTGTTTCCTCGTCTGTTGTCATATATGTTTTGTCGTTTGTTTCCTCGTCTGTTGTCGTATATGTTTTGTCGTCTGTTTTGTCGTCTGTTGTCGTATATGTTTTGTCGTCTGTTTCCTCATCTGTTGTCGTATATGTTTTGTCGTCTGTTTCCTCGTCTGTTGTCGTATATGTTTTGTCGTCTGTT
>CM035794.1:5163073-5188073 GCA_020466265.1 Siphamia tubifer | reverse complement strand
TATTATTGTTGAACCCTGGCGCCTTTTGCATAACAAAAATTAATTTTTTATTAAAAAAAACAAAAAACCATGAGAGAGTGAGTTTCTGAAAGTACTACGGTTGGGGTGCACTGAGGACAGTCCGCTCTGGTGGACAGTCGCTCCAGGGGCCCTGTCCCTCCCAGGGCCTCCCGGCCAGGGAACGGGTGGCACAGCGAGCACTAAGTCCATGAACCCAGGAAGCGGTGAAGTTCGGGTGGATAGTGCTGTAAAGCTCGCTGCCAGAGCCACGAGCCACCTTCGCCCCCTGATCCTTCCTGGCCAGATCCAGTCGCGGCGCACCACCGCAGAGGAAATGTGCCAGGACTGTGGCCTGTGGACTCACAGCACAATAAACATAAGGGCCAGCATGCACCAGCTGAGGTGGGATCCCGGCCCCACGGTGGGGACAAGAGAAGAGCCAGGCAGGGCGGAGGGAGGGGGCAGCACACCGGCCCCAACCCGACCCTCAGGACTACCCCTGGACATGGCCTGTCTGGGGACGGGTCGCACATGCTCAGTTTGACTTGACGCCACCCGGAGAGAGAACCGAACCCTGACAACTGGTCCCAGGCACATACCGTCCGTGCCCTCGCACACATAACGTGGGCAGAACAATTCAGAAAAGCACCCGCGCCCGAGAAATGTGGGACCGGCAGGCGAGGAGACCCAGCTATGGCTGAGGACGGTGGATGTGGACGCAGAAACTGATTTTATCTGACAGGTGTGATCATGTCTTATCTCAGAATAATGTGATAATTTCATACAAAATATCATGATAAATATGTTTCATGTTATTACATGTTACTGAAGCTCTACGTTTGATTTCATTTATAAAAAGAGAGAGAAGTATTTACGCTCACAATCCAGTGGTTACTTGACCTACAAGTGATGATTACAAACTTGGTCCTCATAAGTCATGGAAACCAGTGTGTGTGTGTGCTTATGAATTAATTCATAGATTCTCCTGAATAAAGAATGACTGAAGCCTTTTTTTTCGCACACAAAGGAACATTTCTTCTGTCTCTTCTGTTACCATCACACAATCATTCAGCCGACTGACACTGAAATAATGACTCAATGACTTCTTTATAATTCTGCGTCTGTCATTTCATATTAAAAAAAATTATATTTGGGCAAAAGTTTTACTTAATTTATTAAATGTTGAAAAACCAGACGTGTGTAATATCCGCTACGACACTTTATTCTATATGTTTTAAAATATTAAATATAAAACAAATAATAATTTATTTTTATTAGATTTTTTTTATATATTTATTTTATCCCTCAAATACCTTTGTCATTGATTGATTGACTTTATTTATTTATTTACTTCACAGCTAATTGACATTTAGATTAAAATAAAGATGAATGAGGTTCCAGACTGTACATCACATTCATTCTTAAAACATGCACTTGTTGTTGTTTGTTTTTACTGGCTCTAATATCTAATGAATTTACTGAGATGGTTTTATTGAAGAAACTATGGAAGTGACACGGTGGAGGAGACGCACAAACATTTCCATCTTTAATCTGAATGTTTGAAACTTTGAATGTGAGTGTGTGAGTGTGTGTGTGTGTGTGTGTGTGTGTGTGTGTGTGTGTGTGTGTGTGTGTGTGTGTGTGTGTGTGTGTGTGTGAGTGTGTGTGTGTGTGTGAGTGTGTGAGTGTGTGTGTGTGTGTGTGTGTGAGTCTGTGTGTGTGTGTGTGTGTGTGTGTGTGTGTGTGTGAGTGTGTGTGTGTGTGTGAGTGTGTGAGTGTGTGTGTGTGTGTGAGTGTGTGTGTGAGTGTGTGTGTGTGTGTGAGTGTGTGAGTGTGTGTGTGTGTGTGTGTGAGTCTGTGTGTGTGTGTGTGTGTGTGTGTGTGTGTGAGTGTGTGAGTGTGTGTGTGTGTGTGTGTGTGTGTGTGTGTGTGTGTGTGTGTGCAGACGCTGTGTGTTTATGGATTAAAATAAGGAAACTGTGGCTTCAGGCCTTTTTATTCCTCTCAGCTACTTGTTGCCATGGCAGCATTATGTCAGAAGAGTAATTTAGTGTGTGTGTGTGTGTGTGTATGTGTGTGTGTGTGTGTGTGTATGCGTGTGTGTGTGTCTTATGATGCTGATGGATGAGACTAAAGGGGTAGATACAGTCACATTTAACACACACACACACACACACACACACACACACACACACACACACATCCTGGTTTCCATGTCTCATCAGGACATAGTTCAGAATAATCAGTTGTAGGTAAAGTACCCATTCAGTAAAGAGCATAAACATATTAAATAAATAAATAAATAATTACATACAGTGAAAAAAGGAAGAAAAAAAATATTTGAATGAATGAAAAACTAAAATAAATGAAAAAAAGGAAAGATATTTTGTAAATAAATACAAAAATTATAAAAATGAAAAATAGAACAATAATAAAATAATATTACATTAAAAAAAATAAAATATAAATAATTCCCTCATGCTTTATGGGAACATCAAGAAAATCAAGTTAATGTGTTTATAGGGCCACATCATTTGCTTACCATTGCATACTTCACACAGATCTTTATTTTACTAGTGGGGACCTACATGTATATTAAACACCTTAACATCTGATTTTAAATAAAAGTAAAAAAAAAAAAAAAAAAAAACATTTACATTTAAAACATTTTTTACATTTAAAAAACTGTTAAGAGTTTGGTAAAAAAAAAACAGTATAAATTAAAAAAGAGGTCAATTAAATCAGTTTAATAGAGCTATATGAGTGAAAAAATTGTAAAAGAGGTATATAAATTAAAAAACCATCTATCCTTACTGGACAAAGTCATTCATAAATGACTGTACCCCAAAATAAAGGTCAAAGGTCAATTTTGAAAAGTGAGCATAGACATAGGCCTTAATACACTTAACATCAAAGGTATTCACTTTTTTTTTATTAATTTCTTTCATAAATAAGTATTACACATTTAAAAGTGAAGTCATTATTATATTTGACGGTACACAAACACAATAACTGTGAAACTGTGAAGTCATGTGTGAAGCGTGCGCTCTGACCTCTTTTTACTGTCCACTGAACAATAACAACATGTGGCTCATTATCTATTATTTGACATGGACGGTGTTTGCTCTTCACTCTTACTGTTCATCTAAACAGTAAATAGTTTTACAGTCTACTCTAAGAAACAAACTTCCAACAGTAATCACATAAATAATTAAATATGTGATTTTTATTGACTTTTATTTGTAACTCATAATGTATTAACAGCTCATAATGTAATCAATTATTTGTAATAAAAGTTTATAATGTAATAATCAATTCATAATGTAATGTATTTTCCACACTATATGGTGTCCTGGACTATAAGGTGCATTAAGTGACGTTAAAATCATGAGATAAAAAGTGACAATTATAAAATAAAAAGTCAAAATTATGAGATAAAAAGTGAAAATTATAAAATAAACATTTCAAATTATGAGATAAAAAGCTAAAATTATAAGATAAAAAGTCAAAATTCCAAATCACTAAGCATATCCAGAATGAATCCATATATTTTTTATGGATTATAAGGCCCACTGTGGTTTTTGGAGAAAATTTCAATCTTTTAAGTGTGCCTTATAGTCCAGAAAATACGCTAATAAAATCATAAGCACATACAGTAATGTAATAATGTCTTTGTACATAATATATTAACTTATTATATTATTATCTCAGCTATACTGTAGCCACTCATAATGTAATAAAAGCTCATAATGACCTATACTGTGAGAAAAGATGCATTATCACAAATTTTTTTTACGTTTGCCATTGCTGCAAAGGTCAAAGGTCAACTATTTTTAAGTTATGCATTAGAACCAATCCTATAATATATTAAGTTATTATTACATTATGAGCTTTTATTACATTATGACTTCCTATATAGCTGAGCTAATAATGGAATAAGTTATTACATTATGTACAAAAACATTATTACACTATGTGCTCATGATTTTATTATGTTATGAAATTTTAATTACATAGCACCTTAAAACACTAAAAGCTGAACAAGGTGCTTTCTAAAATGAGATAAAAAAAATAATTATGTTATGAGTTATGACTCAATTATTACATTATGGACTTTAATCCAGATAAAGGATTAATACAGAGCTTGTGAACACATTCCCATACACTGGGTGACCTTTAACCTCTACGTTTGTTTGGACACTTTATTGGCAACTACTAATTTGGATTTGACTCGTCACGTTAGCCCCGCCCACGGACTTTGATGGGTGAGGTTGACAGATAAAATAAATTAAATGGTCTGCACTTCTCTAGCGCTTTTCCACCGTCATGGTGCTCAAAGCGCTTTACATTAGCCTCACCCATTCACACAAGGTTCTCTCAGTCCTACTGGGAGACTAAGTGTTGCCCAAGGACACTTCAACAGCCAGAGCCAGGATGCAAACCACCAACCACTCGGTCATTGAGCGACCACAGCCGCCCCAATTAATGATCCACTGCAACACAAGGACCATGAAATAATGAATTAATCTGTGAAACAATAGTTAAAACAGTAGATAGATAGAGGGAGATACTTTAAAAAAAATAGTTATGAGGTAGGTTTACATTTAAAGATACACATACAACATTTAAAAGAAAAAAACCAGTAAATACAGAGTTAAAAGATGTATACAATTAAAAAAAACTAATTAAAAGAGGTAGATAAACAAAAAAAACAGTTAGGAGGTAGATACATTTAGAATAAAAAACAGTAAAAAGATATAGATAAATAAAAACAACAGATAAAAGAGGTACATACATTTTAAAAAATTGTTGAGGTAGATACATTTAAAAGAAAAAAAAAACAGTTCAAATAGTTTGATAAAACCAACCATGTGAAAGAAGTAGGTTATTGTTCTATTACACGTCAGGATAAAAACATCCAGTTTTTCTGAACTATGAATGTAGCTCATAAATATTATTCAACAGTAACATTTGTTTTATTCACTCGTGTGCTTGAACATATTCGGATTAAATCAGTGAATATTAAAATGCAGGGAAACATTTGTGTAGAACAGGTCACATGTTCATGCATGTGAAGAGGACAAAAAAAAGACAAATAAAAAATTAAATGCATGAGTTTGGATGTAAAAGACAAACGTCTGTAAATGATCTGATTTATAAATAAATAACACATTCACAGTCATTTTTGGATATTGAGCAGAAAATAAATGTTCAGTAAGTGTGTTGTGAATATTAAAGCAGGAAACTTGACATTTGAGCTTTTGCTTCAACTCTTTTTTCAGGTTGTTTACATTCAGATGCAGTTTTACCTGCCTGTGCACCACCTCTGTTTGTTCTTTCTATTGTTCTTGTTAAAGCACATACGTCAATAAGTCATTTTCTGCAGCGCTGTGTTTAACAACTGACAGAAAAATGATCAGTGCAGTTACACAACACATCAATACATGGACAAACACAGTTCACACTATACACTCATGCATTACTAATGTATATGGACACACACACACACACACACACACACACACACGGACACACACAAACACACACATGGACACACACACACACACATGGACACACACACACACACAAACACATGGACACACACAAACACACACATGGACACACACACACACACATGGACACACACACACACACAAACACATGGACACACACAAACACACACATGGACACACACACACACACATGGACACACACACACACACACATGGACACACACAAACACACACATGGACACACACACACACACACACACACATGGAGACACACAAACACACACACACAAACACATGGACACACACAAACACACACACACACACACATGGACACACACAAACACACACACACATGGACACACACACACACACATGGACACACACACACACACACACACACACACACACACAAACACATGGACACACACAAACACACACATGGACACACACAAACACACACATGGACACACACACACACACACACACACACATGGAGACACACAAACACACACACACAAACACATGGACACACACAAACACACACAAACACACACACACACACACATGGACACACACAAACACACACACACATGGACACACACACACACACATGGACACACACACACACAAACACATGGACACACACAAACACACACATGGACACACACACACACACACACACACATGGACACACACACACACACACAAACACATAGACACACACAAACACACACATGGACACACACACACACACACACACACACACACATGGACACACACACACAAACACATGGACACACACAAACACACACACAAACACATGGACACACACAAACACACACACAAACACATGGACACACACAAACACATGGACACACACACACATATGGACACACAAACACACACACACACATGGACACACAAACAGATATAAACATACACACACACACACACACACAGAACCTCCTCAGGGTTGGGTAAACCACTGACCCCAGGTCAACCACGCAGTTATGTTTGACCTTTGACCCTTATAGAGACTCTAACTGGAGTTTGCCTGATGACATAAAGAACACAAACACAAAAGGACAGAATGAAAAAAGGAACATTTTTGGAGCAGGTAGTGACAGTGAGAACGTTCACAGCAGACGAGACTTAAAGTGTTCAGCTATCTATCTATCTATCTATCTATCTATCTATCTATCTATCTATCTATCTATCTATCTATCTATCTATCTATCTATCTATCTATCTATCTATCTATCTATCTGTGTCTTGTTTTCACATTTTTCCTAATTGTTCCGTCCATATCCATTAAACTGAGTAACTGTGACCTGATCAAACACAGTTTATACACTAAGGACCTGTTTGTGCTTTTCATTTATACACACAGTTTTTTCCTCTGAACACACATCTTCATGAGAGCTCCTGCAAAAGTAATTTTTGTGTTTGAGTATAAAGAGAACAGCATGAATACACTCTGAATAATTTATTTTATGAACAGTTATATTCAGGTTGTTTGTGATATGTGCTCCTTAGCATGTGCTCCTTAGCATGTGCTCCTTAGCATGTGCTCCTTAGCATGTGCTCCTTAGCATGTGTCGTTAGCATGTGTCATTAGCATGTGTCATTAGCATGTGCTCCTTAGCATGTGCTCCTTAGCATGTGTCATTAGCATGTGTCATTAGCATGTGTCATTAGCATGTGCTCCTTAGCATGTGTCATTAGCATGTGTCATTAGCATGTGTCATTAGCATGTGCTCCTTAGCATGTGCTCCTTAGCATGTGTCATTAGCATGTGTCATTAGCATGTGTCATTAGCATGTGCTCCTTAGCATGTGTCATTAGCATGTGTCATTAGCATGTGTCATTAGCATGTGTCATTAGCATGTGTCATTAGCCTCTGTTGGATCCAAATACAACATCAGGATGTCAGTGTATTTTATTTTGACGGTCTTCATTGCTGGCCTTGTGGTCTGGAGCTACTTTCAGAAGTTAGTCTACTTTGTTGTCAGTCCAAACAAACGACTAGTCCATGCTTTGATTTCTTCTGTGGAATGAAACAGGAAGTATCAGTGATTCTCCATGAGGCTTGTGATTGGTTTGTGTGAACTTGTCATTGGTCTAACGCTGTCACCTACAGGCTTGGTGTGGTTTAGTATTTAGTATTTATGCGGATCAATATAAATGTGAATAAAAAATACTACTGTGTGCGCACATTTATTTTTTAAAAACAGAGCTTAAAAAACATGTGTTTCAAAAATACCTGGTTTGTGTAAACAGGCCATAACTCACTTTTAAAGACTTTATTTTAATACGTTTGAAACTTTTATGACTTTTTTCCTTTGGTAATTATTGTTTTATTCATTACAAAAACTGCAGTTCTAATTTTTTAAGTTTTACTTTATTACATTTGAGAAGTTGTACTTTTTTAAAAAAACTTTTACTTCAGTACAGGAGTTGTATTTTTACATACAGTTAGCTGTACTTCTACTGCAGTACAGTGTCAGTACTTTTACCTGCTCTACTTCCTTATCCAGTGTAGAACAGTTTATAGTTTACACACTGGACTTTCTGCCTCATTCGTCTGTTTCTCCATCAACAGGTACACTCAATCAGCGTCACTGGGGGAAGAAGTACCCGTCCTGTAACAGTGCCAGACAGTCTCCTGTGGACGTGGATGAGACCTTCACCCAAGTCCGCCTTCAATACCAAAACCTGCAGCTAGAGGGCTGGGACCAGGTCACAGCAGCGTCCACTTCCATCCACAACAATGGAAAGACAGGTACGACCATGCTACGCTACACCAGGGGTTTTCAAATAGTGATGAGACCCCTGGGCGGAGCTTCCCCTGGGGGGTGTGACCTCCCCTGTGGGCGCCAGAGGACTTTAGGGGAGGCGCAACATGAGAAAAAAATAACCCTATTTAAAGAAATACATCTCAATGTGGTTAGCTAACTACAGTGCGTATGGTTAAATAACTGCAGTACATGTGGTTAACTAACTACAATACATGTGGTTAACTAACTACAATACATATGGTTAAATAACTACAGTACATGTGGTTAACTAACTACAGTACATATAGTTAACTAACTACAGTACATGTGGTTAACTAACTACAGTACATGTGGTTAAATAACTACAGTACATGTGGTTAACTAACTACAGTACATGTGGTTAACTAACTACAGTACATGTGGTTAACTAACTACAATACATATGGTTAACTAACTACAGTACATATGGTTAAATAACTACAGTACATGTGGTTAACTAACTACAGTACATGTGGTTAACTAACTACAATACATATGGTTAACTAACTACAGTACATGTGGTTAACTAACTACAGTACATGTGGTTAACTAACTACAGTACATGTGGTTAAATAACTACAGTACATATGGTTAACTAACTGCAGAACATATGGTTAAATAACTGCAGTACATGTGGTTAACTAACTACAGTACATGTGGTTAACTAACTACAGTACACTAACTACAGTACATGTGGTGAACTAACTACAGTGCATATGGTTAACTAACTACAGTACATATGGTTAAATAACTGCAGTACATGTGGTTAACTAACTACAGTACATGTGGTTAACTAACTACAGTACACTAACTACAGTACATGTGGTGAACTAACTACAGTGCATATGGTTAACTAACTAAAGTACATGTGGTTAAATAACTACAGTACATGTGGTTAAATAACTACAGTACATGTGGTTAACTAACTACAGTACATGTGGTTAAATAAATACAGTACATGTGGTTAACTAACTACAGTACATGTGGTTAAATAACTACAGTACATGTGGTTAAATAACTACAGTACATGTGGTTAACTAACTACAGTACATGTGGTTAACTAACTACAGTACATGTGGTTAAATAACTACAGTACATGTGGTTAACTAACTACAGTACATGTGGTTAACTAACTACAGTACATGTGGTTAACTAACTACAGTACACTAACTACAGTACATGTGGTTAACTAACTACAGTACATGTGGTTAACTAACTACAGTACACTAACTACAGTACATGTGGTTAACTAACTACAGTACATGTGGTTAACTAACTACAATACATATGGTTAACTAACTACAGTACATGTGGTTAACTAACTACAGTACATGTGGTTAACTAACTACAATACATATGGTTAACTAACTACAGTACATGTGGTTAACTAACTACAATACATATGGTTAACTAACTACAGTACATGTGGTTAACTAACTACAGTACATGTGGTTAACTAACTACAATACATATGGTTAAATAACTGCAGTACATGTGGTTAACTAACTACAGTACATGTGGTTAACTAACTACAATACATATGGTTAAATAACTGCAGTACATGTGGTTAACTAACTACAGTACATGTGGTTAACTAACTACAGTACACTAACTACAGTACATGTGGTGAACTAACTACAGTACATATGGTTAAATAACTGCAGTACATGTGGTGAACTAACTACAGTACATATGGTTAAATAACTGCAGTACATGTGGTGAACTAACTACAGTGCATATGGTTAACTAACTACAGTACATGTGGTTAAATAACTACAGTACATGTGGTTAAATAACTACAGTACATGTGGTTAACTAACTACAGTACATGTGGTTAAATAACTACAGTACATGTGGTTAACTAACTACAGTACATGTGGTTAAATAACTACAGTACATGTGGTTAACTAACTACAGTACATGTGGTTAACTAACTACAGTACATGTGGTTAAATAACTACAGTACATGTGGTTAACTAACTACAGTACATGTGGTTAACTAACTACAGTACACTAACTACAGTACATGTGGTTAACTAACTACAGTACATGTGGTTAACTAACTACAGTACACTAACTACAGTACATGTGGTGAACTAACTACAGTACATATGGTTAAATAACTGCAGTACATGTGGTTAACTAACTACAGTACATGTGGTTAACTAACTACAGTACACTAACTACAGTACATGTGGTGAACTAACTACAGTGCATATGGTTAACTAACTACAGTACACTAACTACAGTACATGTGGTGAACTAACTACAGTACATATGGTTAAATAACTGCAGTACATGTGGTTAACTAACTACAGTACATGTGGTTAAATAACTACAGTACATGTGGTTAACTAACTACAGTACATGTGGTTAACTAACTACAATACATATGGTTAAATAACTGCAGTACATGTGGTTAACTAACTACAGTACATGTGGTTAACTAACTACAGTACACTAACTACAGTACATGTGGTGAACTAACTACAGTGCATATGGTTAACTAACTACAGTACACTAACTACAGTACATGTGGTGAACTAACTACAGTACATATGGTTAAATAACTGCAGTACATGTGGTTAACTAACTACAGTACATGTGGTTAACTAACTACAGTACACTAACTACAGTACATGTGGTGAACTAACTACAGTGCATATGGTTAACTAACTACAGTACATGTGGTTAACTAACTACAGTACATGTGGTTAAATAACTACAGTACATGTGGTTAACTAACTACAGTACATGTGGTTAACTAACTACAGTACATGTGGTTAACTAACTACAGTACATGTGGTTAAATAACTACAGTACATGTGGTTAACTAACTACAGTACATGTGGTTAACTAACTACAGTACATGTGGTTAACTAACTACAGTACATGTGGTTAAATAACTGCAGTACATGTGGTTAACTAACTACAATACATATGGTTAACTAACTACAGTACATGTGGTTAACTAACTACAGTACATGTGGTTAACTAACTACAATACATATGGTTAAATAACTGCAGTACATGTGGTTAACTAACTACAGTAGATGTGGTTAACTAACTACAGTACACTAACTACAGTACATGTGGTGAACTAACTACAGTGCATATGGTTAACTAACTACAGTACACTAACTACAGTACATGTGGTGAACTAACTACAGTACATATGGTTAAATAACTGCAGTACATGTGGTTAACTAACTACAGTACATGTGGTTAACTAACTACAGTACACTAACTACAGTACATGTGGTGAACTAACTACAGTGCATATGGTTAACTAACTACAGTACATGTGGTTAACTAACTACAGTACATGTGGTTAAATAACTACAGTACATGTGGTTAACTAACTACAGTACATGTGGTTAACTAACTACAGTACATGTGGTTAACTAACTACAGTACATGTGGTTAAATAACTACAGTACATGTGGTTAACTAACCACAGTACATGTGGTTAACTAACTACAGTACATGTGGTTAAATAACTGCAGTACATGTGGTTAACTAACTACAGTACATGTGGTTAACTAACTACAGTACACTAACTACAGTACATGTGGTGAACTAACTACAGTACATATGGTTAAATAACTGCAGTACATGTGGTTAACTAACTACAGTACATGTGGTTAACTAACTACAGTACACTAACTACAGTACATGTGGTGAACTAACTACAGTGCATATGGTTAACTAACTACAGTACATGTGGTTAACTAACTACAGTACATGTGGTTAAATAACTACAGTACATGTGGTTAACTAACTGCAGTACATGTGGTTAACTAACTACAGTACATGTGGTTAAATAACTACAGTACATGTGGTTAACTAACTACAGTACATGTGGTTAACTAACTACAGTACATGTGGTTAAATAACTGCAGTACATGTGGTTAACTAACTACAGTACACTAACTACAGTACATGTGGTGAACTAACTACAGTACATATGGTTAAATAACTGCAGTACATGTGGTTAACTAACTACAGTACATGTGGTTAACTAACTACAGTACACTAACTACAGTACATGTGGTGAACTAACTACAGTGCATATGGTTAACTAACTACAGTACATGTGGTTAACTAACTACAGTACATGTGGTTAAATAACTACAGTACATGTGGTTAACTAACTACAGTACATGTGGTTAACTAACTACAGTACATGTGGTTAAATAACTACAGTACATGTGGTTAACTAACTACAGTACATGTGGTTAACTAACTACAGTACATGTGGTTAACTAACTACAGTACACTAACTACAGTACATGTGGTTAACTAACTACAGTACATGTGGTTAACTAACTACAGTACACTAACTACAGTACATGTGGTTAACTAACTACAGTACATGTGGTTAACTAACTACAATACATATGGTTAACTAACTACAGTACATGTGGTTAACTAACTACAGTACATGTGGTTAACTAACTACAATACATATTGTTAACTAACTACAGTACATGTGGTTAACTAACTACAATACATATGGTTAACTAACTACAGTACATGTGGTTAACTAACTACAGTACATGTGGTTAACTAACTACAATACATATGGTTAAATAACTGCAGTACATGTGGTTAACTAACTACAGTACATGTGGTTAACTAACTACAGTACACTAACTACAGTACATGTGGTGAACTAACTACAGTGCATATGGTTAACTAACTACAGTACACTAACTACAGTACATGTGGTGAACTAACTACAGTACATATGGTTAAATAACTGCAGTACATGTGGTTAACTAACTACAGTACATGTGGTTAACTAACTACAGTACACTAACTACAGTACATGTGGTGAACTAACTACAGTGCATATGGTTAACTAACTACAGTACATGTGGTTAACTAACTACAGTACATGTGGTTAAATAACTACAGTACATGTGGTTAACTAACTACAGTACATGTGGTTAACTAACTACAGTACATGTGGTTAAATAACTACAGTACATGTGGTTAACTAACTACAGTACATGTGGTTAACTAACTACAGTAAATGTGGTTAACTAACTACAGTACATGTGGTTAAATAACTGCAGTACATGTGGTTAACTAACTACAGTACATGTGGTTAACTAACTACAGTACACTAACTACAGTACATGTGGTGAACTAACTACAGTACATATGGTTAAATAACTGCAGTACATGTGGTTAACTAACTACAGTACATGTGGTTAACTAACTACAGTACACTAACTACAGTACATGTGGTTAACTAACTACAGTACATGTGGTTAACTAACTACAGTACATGTGGTTAAATAACTACAGTACATGTGGTTAACTAACTACAGTACATGTGGTTAACTAACTACAGTACATGTGGTTAACTAACTACCTCTCTCCCTCTTTCTTATTTTTCAGTTTTCCATATTTTTCATTTAAAAATCATATCTCTCTAACGTTTGTTGTGCATAACTTTAAAGTGCTTTTAAATCTCTACTCAAATATGTGTAATCAGTTCTTCTGCTACATGACACATGAACCCATGAACATGAAACACTATGAAATAAATGCACTCGATACAGAGCAACTGTTGGAAGCATACCATCATAATCCGTGCATGGATTAAAAGAAAACACTTCACTCTTCACATGCTGGAAATGTCAAAGATTAATGATGGATTTTATTCATTTTATTTCTTTTAATTTTTTTTTAAATTTTTTTATTTATTTCTTTTATTTTACACTGAACTGAATTATTGACCCTCTTCTATCGGAGAATATTAAATCTATTTTGTGGCTGATGGGAAACGTTGATGTGAAAAAGGCTTTAAAAACCTGGATAAAAAAGCTGCAGTTTTGTGTCACACACCTCAGTCTTTGGAGAAGGTGTTGGTGTTGGTTCAGCTCCACGTCATGCTCCACAAACTGCTTCACTGTCAGTGGCTCATGACCATCTGGAAAAAATAACATTTGCATTAACACACACACACACACACACACACACACATTCATTTAAAAAATAGATTACTGACGTTCTCTGTGTACATGTTGTGTTTGTTAACAGGCAGATTTATTTATTGTTAAACTGTTGTTTTCACTGATACGCTGGTAATTCTATGGTCATTTGGATGTCATTTCATGCTAATGTGAAAGTACAGGCACATATAACCTGCTGACATATTGTATCCCAGTGCACCATGGTGGACAGGGACAGACTACAGAGGGATGTCTCTCCTCCTGTTGTCTTCACAGAGCTGTGAACATTTGGAAAGACAGCTTCCATCCTGGGTCTGGACGGTTTGACCTTGTTGTCCTCAGGGAGGCGCTACAGGTGCATCAGGACAAACTGTTTTAAGAACAGACTTATATGTTTTTATATGTGTTTGCACTGAACAGTAAGGTGCTCTCATCTCACTGCATGTGTATTAATGCAAATTGTACATGTGTATAGTGACAATAAAGTAAAAAAATATATGCCTGTGTAACCTTATTACAAGTAATTACTATGAAATTACATCAAAATTACCATAGAATTACCACCTCATCAGCAGGCGTGAAAGTGGCTTAAAAGTCTGAGCAGAACTGGCGGGTCGTCCACCTCTGGCTGTCCACATGTCGAAGTGTCCTTGAGCAAAGACACTGAACCATCCCAGTAGGACTGACAGAACCTTAGAACCCTACTGGTGTATGAGTGTGTGTGAATGGGTGAATGTGAGGCTAATGTAAAGAGCTTTGAACCATGAAGGTGGAAAAGAACATTTATATTCACCTATGGACAATTAGATTAACCAGTTAACCAGTTAACTAGTTAACCTATCAGTGCATGTGTGTGGATGGTGGGAGGAGCCAGAGTACCTGGAGAAAACCCATGCAGACACGAGGAGAACATGTAAACTCCACACAGAAAGGTCTGGTGTGGGAATTGAACCAGGGACCTTCTGTCTGTGAGGCACCACCGTGTTGCCTTATTCATTATTTATTTTATTTTGTCGTCATCATCTCCCGCTTATCCGGGTCGTGGGGGCAAAGCAGCCCAGCCCTCCAGGGCGTTCCCAGGCCAGCCCAGAGATATAATCCCTCCAGCGTGTCCTGGGTCAGCCCTGAGGTCTCCTCCCAGATGGACATACATGGAACACCTCCCCAGGGAGGCGTCTCACTAGATGCCTGAGCCACCTCAGCTGACTCCTCTGGACATGGAGGAGCAGCGGTTCTACTCCCAGTCCCTCCCAGATGTCCCAGCTTCTCACCCTATCTCTAAGGCTGAGCCCCGCCCACCCTGCAAAGGAAACTTATTTCGGTCACTTGTACCCGTGACCTCATTCTTTGGGTCATGACCCAAACTCATGACCATAGGTGAGGGTCTGAACATAGATGGACCGGTAAAATCGAGAGCTTCACCTTCTGGCTTAGCTCCTTCTTCACCATAACGGATCAGTTTAGCACCCGCATTACTGTGGGTGCCGCCCCAATCCACCTGTCGACATCCCGCTCCATCCTTCCGTCACTCGTGAATAAGATCCCGATGTCCTTAACCTCCTCCACCTGAGGCAGGACCTGGAAAGGACAGTCTATCCTGTTCTGGCTGAGACACATTTATTTTATTTATTTATTTTTATTTTTGTTTTTTCAAATATTAAATTTCTTCTTTATTTCTTTAGTTTATTTGAGTTTATTTGGTTTTTTAATTTTTAGTATTTCATTATTTTTTTATATATATTTATTATTATTATTATTTAGTTATTTGTATGAATTTATCTGTAATTTTTATTATTATTTTTATATATGTTTAAGAAATAATACATCTAAAAATAAAAGTAACATAAGGACTCGTAGCTGCTGCTCCTCAGTTCTTTTAGGGGAGGCTATATTCCCACCCCCCCTGGTGTGTTCTGATAATAATATTATTATTATTTCATGTGTTTCAGTGGCTGTGGATGTGGACGGACAGTTCTATGTGAGTGGAGGAGGTCTGAGCTCCAGGTTTCGTGCCACGAGGATCATCTTCCACTGGGGGCGCTGCAACGCAACGTCTGACGGATCTGAACACAGTCTGAACGGGATGAAGTTCCCTCTGGAGGTGACCTGGACACACCTGGAGGACACTGTATATGTCCACACACACCTGTAGGACACTGTATATGTCCACACACACTCACCTGTAGGACACTTTATGTCCACACACACCTGTAGGACACTGTATATGTCCACACCCACTCACCTGTAGGACACTTTATGTCCACACACACCTGTAGGACACTGTATATGTCCACATACACCTGTAGGACACTTTATGTCCACACACACCTGTAGGACACTTTATATGTCCACACACACCTGTAGGACACTGTATATGTTCACACCCACTCACCTGTAGGACACTTTATGTCCACACACACCTGTAGGACACTGTATATGTCCACACACACCTGTAAGACACTGTATATGTCCACACCCACTCACCTGTAGGACACTTTATGTCCACACACACCTGTAGGACACTTTATATGTCCACACACACCTGTAGGGCACTTTATATGTCCACACACACCTGTAGGACACTGTATATGTCCACACCCACTCACTTGTATGACACTTTATGTCCACACACACCTGTAGAACACTGTATATGTCCACACACACCTGTAGGACACTGTATATGTCCACACTCACCTGTAGGACACTTCATATGTCCACACACACCTGTAGGACACTTTATATGTCCACACTCACCTGTAGGACACTTCATATGTCCACACACACCTGTAGGACCCTTTATATGTCCACACTCACCTGTAGGACACTGTATATGTCCACACCCACTCACTTGTATGACACTTTATGTCCACACACACCTGTAGGACACTGTATATGTCCACACTCACCTGTAGGACACTTCATATGTCCACACACACCTGTAGGACACTTTATATGTCCACACTCACCTGTAGGACACTTCATATGTCCACACACACCTGTAGGACACTTTATATGTCCACACTCACCTGTAGGACACTGTATATGTCCACACCCACTCACTTGTATGACACTTTATGTCCACACACACCTGTAGGACACTGTATATGTCCACACACACCTGTAGGACACTGTATATGTCCACACTCACCTGTAGGACACTTCATATGTCCACACACACCTGTAGGACACTTTATATGTCCACACACACCTGTAGGACACTTTATATGTCCACACTCACCTGTAGGACACTTTATATGTCCACACACACCTGTAGGACACTTTATATGTCCACACTCACCTGTAGGACACTTTATATGTCCACACTCACCTGTAGGACACTTTATATGTCCACATACACCTGTAGGACACTTTATATGTCCACACTCACCTGTAGGACACTTTATATGTCCACACTCACCTGTAGGACACTTTATATGTCCACATACACCTGTAGGACACTTTATATGTCCACACTCACCTGTAGGACACTTTATATGTCCACACTCACCTGTAGGACACTTTATATGTCCACATACACCTGTAGGACACTTTATATGTCCACATACACCTGTAGGACACTTTATATGTCCACACTCACCTGTAGGACACTTTATATGTCCACACTCACCTGTAGGACACTTTATATGTCCACACTCACCTGTAGGAAACTTTATATGTCCACACACACCTGTAGGACACTTTATATGTCCACACTCACCTGTAGGACACTTTATATGTCCACACACACCTGTAGGACACTTTATATGTCCACATACACCTGTAGGACACTTTATATGTCCACACTCACCTGTAGGACACTTTATATGTCCACACTCACCTGTAGGACACTTTATATGTCCACACTCACCTGTAGGAAACTTTATATGTCCACACACACCTGTAGGACACTTTATATGTCCACACTCACCTGTAGGACACTTTATATGTCCACACTCACCTGTAGGAAACTTTATATGTCCACACACACCTGTAGGACACTTTATATGTCCACACTCACCTGTAGGACACTTTATATGTCCACACACACCTGTAGGACACTTTATATGTCCACACACACCTGTAGGACACTTTATATGTCCACACACACCTGTAGGACCCTTTATATATTTTTGGATTTTTGTCTTTTTTTGGCCAATTTTGGAACCATATTGTGGAGCCACCAACGTAGATGGAGCTAATCTGAGCATAGATTGTGATCCTGGGGGAAAAGTTATGTATGGACACCAAAAGTCTAATATGTGGGTCAAATGATAGTGGAGCAGTGGAAGATCAAAGTTGGACCAAACACAACTTTGTCAAAATAATTAAAAAAAATACTCCAAAATTTCCAACACCTTTACTTGGTGTTATTTCATAAGGTCATAAGAGGAAACTATGTGATTTGTTGGGGTTTTTTTTTAGAATTTTCTGAGAGGGTCATCTGGGAGGGTCTGGATGCTTTGACACAGAATGACCCTCAGGAAAAAAATATTGAATAAAGTTTTCATAATTCATGCATTTTTGATTCTTAGAGGATTTTGCCAAATCTAACACTGGACACAGTGACTCTCTGTCAGATTGCATAATGTAATCCCCTTCGAATGCCACTTTCCTCACTGGCATTTGAGCCCAATATGAGGGTGGCTGTTTGTTTATTTGGGTTTTGAGTGTTTCATTTTTGCCTGTTCTTTCCGCTATCATTTTGTGAACATGGCTTCTCGCAGCTTCCCTTAATTTTCTTCCCTGCGTTTTAAACAGAGCTAACATCGCTAGCTCTCGTTGCCATTTTGCTTCACGTTTTGTTGACTTATCTTTGGGTTTATATGTGCCAATCAAAACCTCCATCCTGTTCGTGACGCCAATTTGTCGTCGTTTGGTCACTCGTTTATGGTGTCCTCATTGAGACGACTCAAAAATATCAAAACCAGATATAAAAGGTTAATCATTTATTATAAAAATATAACAAAGTGAATCAATAATCAATCATTGAGCTACAAACCTCTAAGTCCCCAGGGGATGACCTCAGGCAATTGTCTGAGTTTTGGAATCAGAGAGGAAGTGGAGTGAGCAGGAGAAGAGACAGAAGACCCCACAGGAACCCAGAGCCCAGATTTTATACTGCTTCTGACCCCCCCCTTTCTTGGCCGTCTTCACAGCTCATTACATCATATTTTCCAGAAGTTATCTTCAGTCTGCCACGAATCAGGAAGTATCTGCTTTTAAGGTCATCTCCATATTAACTCTTTACACCCATTATACACCACTTATAACACAATAGAATAAAATGTGACATTCATCTTCAATACAGTCAAACATCCTTCTAAGATCTGAAATTCTCATCGGTGGTCTAGCCGCGCTAGCTGCCCCTAGTGGCAGCAAATCAAATGTGCTTCCATAATAGTCTAGTTTCGCTCAATGACACTTTTGGTTAGATTTCTCTGAAACTGGCCGACGAATCACAATGAAGTATAGAGTCAAAGGGCAGGTGGAACAAAGTGACGCAGCAACGATTCAGAGAGAAACAACTGGAAAGAACCACAGAAGAAGAAGAACAACAGGTGTAGATTTCCTTTTATCAAAAATGAGTGAAGAATGTGAGAAAACATCAACAATCTTTAAATTCTTTTTACAGAAGCGACAACAGTCGTTCAGCTCCATAATCCACCATTTTCTTTAGTCATTCCGAACTTTCTCCAGACTCCTCCGTCAACTTTCAGACGCTCTAACTACGTCATCCTAAAGATTACACTGATTGGTTGTAGTACCGTCCTATTGCATACAGAGGATTTGAAAGACAACCTTTTAGCCCCGCCTCCTTTGACTATGAAGCACCACTAGACCCATACATGGAATGAATAGGGATAGCACTGCTAGGCTAACCTGAATAGCATGAAAGGGAAAGCTGACTTTATTTTTTTCTTTTTAACACAGATGCAGATCTACTGTTACGATCCCGACGTCTTCCAGAGTTTGGACGACGCCATTGACAGCGGAGGCAGAATCGCCGCCTTGGCTGTGTTCTTTGAGGTTCATCTTTATCTCAGCTGTATCTTGTCATTAATGAACATTTATAATTCTGTATATTCTATCTATTTAACCTTCATTGTTGGGGTCAGCAGTGACCCATTTTAGATTTTAAATGCACATAAACCACATAACATGTGTGTTTGTATCAAGGCTTTTTGACTTTGTCATGAACCTCGATGTCAACAAAATAATAATATACAACAAACCCCTCCCCCCTCACTCACATTTTACCAGATGTTTTACCTTTTATCATTGTGAAAACACATTTTTGGTGACTGTGACCTTTGACCTACATTCACCAACATTTAGTGGGATCTATTATGGAGCACCTCACACCTTTACTGAAAATTTTGGAAATATTGGTCCAGTAGTTTTTGCTTACGTGAGTCATTTCAGAATTGCGGGTACATTTGATGTCCTGCCAAAGACCCTTTAGTTTTATTTCCCTCAAAACTCTTTAAATATTATCACTAAATATGCTGTATGTTCACCAATAACAATATTTGGAATACATTTGATGCACAATCTATATGTTACTGTAAATATTCATTAAATAATTCCAACACCATCAATTATTGATGTCCCCAGATAAATTCACATGTTCAACTAGAATGGACATTAAATAAATCAGTAAAATTTGCAGATTTTTATGCTAAATCTATAAACATTTATATAATTAGTTGCACAGATTTTTTTTTTTTATAACACAGTGGATATTAATATACAAAAAATTACCTGTCCTTAAGATCTGGTCAACTCTGTTATTTCTGTCATAAAACTATAAATAAACATCCTACAGTGTTCAAATAAAACCATGTGACCTGCACCAAGTGATGTCACTTCCTTTTCTTCACTTCCTTGGAGGGAACTATGATATGTTTAACTTTTTCTCTCAATAATTTGTGCAAAATGTTGACAATGCACTAAGAATGATGCGTCAACTCTGTTACTGTGACATTGTTGTCAATCTCTTTTTCATTTAAAAAAAATATATAATGGAAATTCATAAAATTGTTGTTTTAATCATGACATTTATGTCTGGTTTTAAGATAGCACATGGTAATTAGGCAAAAAAATGGTGAGAAATGTCAACTCTCTTATCATCAACTGTGTAGCATGTGCCAAGATTTTAATGATAACAGTTGATAAAGACTAACATGTCACATGTTTTCAATCACTTCTAACCATCTTGCTTTAGTTTATACATACATTTACAGTTCTGGGTATTTTTTTTGTAAAGGTGATTTGTGATGTCACCAGAATCAATCAATCAATTAATCAATCAAATTGTATTTATATAGCACCTTACAACACCAAATATGTGCACAAAGTGTTTTCCAAAATGAGACAAAGACGACAAGTAACAATTAAAAACAAGTAACTATAAAAACAAAGATAAAACAAGTTATAAAACCATTGCAACAACATAAAAGAGATGTGGACAGACGGCTACATGTCAAACGCTTAAATAAATATGCTTTTACAAACAGCTGTAGATCAGTCTGCCAAGGAGATGATGTTTTTGCTGGAGTTTGTTTATCTATTTGTTAGTTAGCAGGATAACTCAAAAACGTATGGATGGATTTTGATTACATTTTCAAGGTCGATTAGATTTTCGTGATGATCGAGGGGGGGGTCTGCGCTCTCTGAGTGCTTTTCTAGTTGTAGTGGTGCTGGACGTACATTCCACAGCCTTGGGCCAAAAACTGCAAATGTAATTTATTTTCAGTTAAAATATTACAAACATCACATGTTTAAGCTTGAAAAATACTGGACATGTTAAAGCTTTCTCTCTAAAAATACGGGAAAAAAAAACTTTTTTAAAAATTTTATTAATTTTTTTTTACTTTTATCTAAACTTGAAATGGACCTGTAATTCTGAAATGGACCACAGACAGACAGACAGACAGACAGACAGACAGACAGACAGACAGACAGACAGACAGATAAACCGGCTCAAACATAATACTCCTTTTCCCTTCCAGGGGTGGGGTAACAATAACTCAATAATGATCGGGTTCTGGCTCTGGTTGAAATGACCTCTGTGTTTTTAGGGTCAGTTTTGTTCCAGTTATAAAATTTAAATTATAAAACAATAACATTTCACTCAAGGGTCAAAGGTCATGATGCCTTTTTGGAGCCTACATGTAGTTTCCTATCTGTCAACAATAGTAACTGAGTACTTATCACCACCCTGTTTGGAGTTACAACCATTTAAAATCATGTGACCTTAATTTTCATCTTTCAAGGTCACTCGAGGTCAAAGGTGAGGACATCATTTTAAAGCCCATGCCAGGTTTCCTATCTGTCAATAATAGTAACTACGCCTCTATCTCCACTGCTTTTTCTGTTATAGTCTATTTGAGGGTTTTAGGTTTGACCCAGTGACCTTTGACCTCTTGGGTCAACGATAGGTCAAAATCTATAAACACAAGATGCAGAATTGAAAGCCCAGCATTTTTTCTGTAAAATTAAAACTTCAAAGTCCATCCATAATTCACTTTTGACCTTTATTGTGACCTTTGACCTAGAGTCTTTAAATTTGTCTTTCTAGGATCTGATGTCAATGTCAGTGAGAGAAAAAATCTCAAAATTTGGACTTTTTATCTCACAATTTAGTCTTTTTATCTCCGAATATGGACTTTTTATCTCAGAATTTTGACTTTATCTCATAATTTTGAGTTTTTATCTCAGAATTTGGACGGGATTTAGCAGAATAAGAGTTTTGCTCCATGTTTGCAGTAAATGTGAATACACTCAAATGTTTGACCAAAGGTGAGAGTTATTGTGAACGTGTTTAATACGGTTTCACTGACTGACTTATCTGACTGTTTTGTTTTGTTTAATGTACCTTATAGTCCAGTGCACTTCATATATGAAGAAAAACATTCTTTGACAGTGTGCCTTATAGTTCAGAAAATACGGTAACCAAGAGATGAGAAACAAACTGGATGATAAATGATTGTTTTTAGTTTATTTTACCACTGACTTAAGATATGGGTCAAAAGCAACTCATTAACATAAAAGATAGAAACAGAAAGTGAAACTAAAGGAAGATTAATGTTATTGTAAGTGTTTGACATTTGAAGAACATGTGTGTTTCCACAGACCAGCCTGGAGGACAATGACAAGTTGACTTCTGTTGTGGACGCTGTCAACACCGTCAGCAGGTTTGGTAGGTTTGGTTTTTATTTCACTTTATTTTACAGGGACATTTCATACATTAGCAACGAAGGGAACATGTCACAACGTCTAGATTCACCTCATTTTCAGCCTCTGTCCCCAGACAGGCTTTTAAACACTATAAAAAATATACCCAACACTATAATAAATATGCCCAAGACTATAAAAATATACTCAACACTATAAAAAATATACCCAACACTATAATAAATATGCCCAAGACTATAAAAAATATACTCAACACTATAAAAAAATATACCCAACACTATAAAAAATATACTCAACACTATAAAAAATATGCCCAAGACTATAAAAAATATACTCAACACTATAAAAAATATACCCAACACTATAATAAATATGCCCAAGACTATAAAAAATATACTCAACACTATAAAAAATATACCCAAGACTAGAGCTGGGCGGTATGACCAAAAATTGTTATCACGGTATTTTTAACAATTATCACGGTATCACGGTATTTGACGGTATTTTTTTTTCGTGGAAGTTTACGCATTAACCCCAATTCCTATCATTTAGAAAGTAATTACTAATGCAAACTTATGTAGAACTATCTATCTGTTGTGAATGGTCCCACAAAATGTTACATGAGGTGCAGAAATCAGAGAACCTGACCATGACTGTTGAAAATAAAGAATTATTTAATAAAATTATTATGTAATAACATGTAAACAAAAAGTATGCAACTTGCATAAGAACTGCTCAAAAACATAAGTGCATTATGTGGACATAAGTGCATAAGTGGACATTAAGTATGCAACTTGCATAAGTGTCACATATTCAAGTATCAAAACTGTAAAAGAAAGTGCAACTGAGCTTGCAGGCTTATCCTGTAAGATAGAAATAATACAAAAATAAACATTTAAACTCTATGGACAAGCTATACTGTATTAGGCATTTCAGCCATCACAAATTTTGTGCAAGGAAGATCAAGCGGTCCACAGCATCTGGCTTGAGTGCTTCTCTGTGGCATGTCACAATATTGCCACCAGTGCTAAACACTCTCTCAGATGGAGCACTTGTGGCAGGTATGCATAAGTACCGTTGAGCTAGCTTGGCAACACGGGGAAAGTAAATAATCAGTTGTGGCCGAGAAGTGACTAATGTTAGCTAACGCCGCTTCCACCTTGGCTCTGTGGATTGTGTATAAGTCGGGGATGGCTGTATGGCTGAAGTAGTTTCTGCTGGGCAAAACATATCTTGGGTCCAGGGTTTTTAACCATCTCTCTGAAGCCACGTTTCTCCACAGTACTGAGCGGCACCATGTCTATCGCAAGGTGGAAGGTTACGGCGTTGGTGATTTCATTCCAGCGTTTGCTTTTTTTGTCATACAAAGTACCTTTCTCAAACGCGCCTCACAGGGTCGTCTGTGTAGTACTAGTGCTTGCTTTGCTTTGACACTGGGGAGAAGATGCAGACCTGTGTTTTAGGCAATCTTCGTATTCCACAGGATGGTTGTGGCGGAGGTGATGAA
>CM035794.1:5095573-5153073 GCA_020466265.1 Siphamia tubifer | reverse complement strand
AGTTAGAAAACATAATATAAGTGTTTCAGCCAGTAGAAAAAGAAAAGAACATTAGTACTGTGTACTGTTTAGTAGAGGTAGTTTGTCTGACAAAAATAAAACAAAGACACAGAGATATTAAAGACAACCTTTCAAAAATGGCAAATAAAATATTACCTGCATGATAAAAATGCAGCAAAACATTACTTTTCCAAATGCACCTGTTGGTGTTAGTGCATCATTTTACTCAGCAAATGTGAACACATGTTGCTTCGTATTGTAAGGTAAACATGAAAATGCTGAAGGACCAACTCAAGACGTTGTAAATGATTGGTCACATTTTGTGGAAAAGTCGCAATGATTTGTTAAAATTGCAACATGGCGCTGAATTCATGGAGATTGGCTGAATTTGTGTTGAAGTGGCAATTTGCAACATCACGAAATCCTGGAGGGTCTGCTTTTAACAGATGGGTCCAGAATATAATTAAAAAAAATAAATAAATAAAACAAATACAACTCTGAGCTGTTTTGAGAATGTAAAAAACCCCAAATATATAAATAAAATAATCTTGTTTAAAAGGAACGCTGTGTGGATGCTGTGACTGTAGCCTTTGCGTTCCCAGGGCGCCATCATCTCCAGCCTCCAGGCCAACAGTAGCTACGTGGTTCAGGTTGTGGCCATTTGCACCAACGGACTGCGAGGACGATGGAGCGATCAGATGATAGTGGACATGCCGTTAGAAGATCCAGGTACAGTCCAACGCAAACCAACACTAGGGTGATTCTCAGAAACTATCGCAGTAATGACAAAGTGCACCGCAATGATGTGATGATTCAACACAACAGTAATGCTAACATTAGCATTAGCTATTATGACCTAGCTGGGTGGCTTTCTGAATTCGGTGTCCTACAGGTTTAACCTCAAATATTTTCATATAAACTAAACCACAAAATACATTCTCAAACATGAAGGGAAAATATCCTTGTGTTTTGCATTATAACACACAAACTTGTATATAAAATATATTTTTAAACATTTTCAGGGTTTATGAGGCGTAGAGTTCAGCCAAATGAGCAACTACTGACCAAAGTTACTTTTTATTGAATATAAACCACAGTTTTTTCTGTTAATATAATCACGTATCTGTCTACTTTAACCTTAATATAAGATATGTGGGGAAAAAAGGATTTGAATTATTTTTAAAATAGCAGGCTTGTAGCATGGTAAATGTCCCACAAAGGTTTCATTTGTGTCCTAAAAATTAAATATGCAGTACCCCCACAACTTGTATATCAAATGAAAGCTAACAATCCATAGAATAAAGATATGGAAACATTGGAGCTTAATTATTTTATTTTCTCAACAAAAATAGCCTTTATTATGTGAAAATTGGAAAAAAAAAATCCAACAAACCATTTCCAAATTTCATCATATGGCTCCTGACAGGTTGGAAGTATAACAATGACAGGCTAGATGCTAGATAAGGATTATACACTGAAAGTATCCTTGACTTTCAATTCATTTAGGCTGATATCTTAATCCTAGCTGGAACCTTCTTGGACACTCTTTGAAGCCCCACCAGAACTCATCATGCTCCTAAATACATAAAAAAAAACACTCTTAAAAATCTCCTAGAATATGAAATATATGGTTCCTCAAATTCACTTATGAAAAGTTTACACCTTTCATCACCTTATAATCTGAAAATGAGACAAAATGAATTTGGGCCAAAAATTGTAAGATTTGAACAAAATGTTATTTTAGTGTGCCCATTAAAACATGTCTGACTATATATTTGACTTTTTCCCCTTATATCATCATTAACGTATGTAGTTCATACATCACAAAGCAAATAAACATTGCCTGATGAATAATATTTACTTTTATGAAAGTCCAAAATGGCAATATATTTGTGTCTCCACAATATATTTTTGAGAAGTTTAGCTTCACTGTGGGAAGAAAGAATGATATTTTTAGTTTATTTGAACTTATTTCCATGCAGAATATCATAGATTTTCAGAACATTCATGGGTAGACATTTAAGAAGGGATGATCTGTTCAAAAATGTAGCTTTTCATAAATTAATGTCAGGGGAACAAGAGACGATGGAAATATTTGACCATTTTATTTCAACAACTTATATGAGTCATAAAAACAAGATATACCAGGATCGTACCATATACCTCACAGAATCTTACCCTAATAAGTATAAGATCATTTACTCTCTTTATTATATTAGAGAAGAAAGTTCAAAAGGGACGGAGACGACGGAAAATTGTTCTACTTACTTTATGAAGGTACCGTCCTTTTTATTATATTCCAAGCAGCAAAAATATCTCTGTATTCCACTGTGTAAGTGTTGAGCTTGTATGGGAGGCTGATGTGAGTCAATACATGACTGTTTGTTGACTGCACAAGGACAGTCACTAGATGGTCCTTCTTTCTGACCTATTTGTTGTTATATTGCTTTACCAAATATGATCCAGCCAGATCATGTTTCCAACTGCTCACATCAAATAATAGTTTTTAGCCATAAAAGAGAACAACATATTAGGGAGATTTAAACCAAACACTTGGTATTAAATGGTTAATTTTAAAAGTAATATGTAGTGGAATTTAACATTGAAAAACTGGTGAAACACAAAATTGGTGAAAATTGCCGTCTTTTCATCATATTATGACCAGTTAAAACATGATACAGGTAATGGTACCTAGCATATATATATACATATATATATATATATATATATATATATATATATATATATATATATATATATATGCTGGTAACAAGTTAGTTTAGTCTATGTTGTAAACTGTAGAATTTTTGCAGCGTAAACTCTTAGAATATGCAAATAGGACATTTACCATGCTACAAGTCAGCACTATTTAATTATGTAGTTTAGTTTCTAGTTTCATTCAACCTTGTAACAGGATATCAATCATGCCTTTTAAAAAAATAATGGTTTCGTCCAACTTCCTAAGCACCCAGGAAGTGGCATCACATGACAAGTCTTTTCCCCAGGTCAGTATTACCATGTTTTCTTACCTATATTACATTGCTTTTATTGTCAGATTGAAATTGTTACGCTTAACCTTTCAGCACCGTTACAAGCATAAATTATATTTACTATTGTTTTAGGGGGAAAATAATAATTTTCTTTTGAAAATGTAATTCATTTGTTGTTTTCTCATCCTTTTTAATGCTTCATACGCTAGCTAATGTAGATCTGTGGCTATTTTTAGCTAAAATCTTCAACCCCGTAACATTCAACCCCATAACCAAAAATACACTGTTATAGAGTTGAGTGTTTGTTACAGGGTTGAAGGTTGGACTGTTCTTATGCCATCCTCTAATGTGCACCCAGTTCAGAGAACCACCCAGCTAAATAATGAGCTTTGTCACATTCAGAAAAATGATTACCAAAAAAACGTAATGTTAAAAAACATTTTCATTATGAAATGCTGACTAACTAGTATTTGATGGACGTATCAGCAAATCAATCATTGTAAAGATGATCAGTACAATGATTGGTCAGAGTTTTCCTGTGAACAGGTTTTGAAGCAATATGGTAAACATTTTTTCAAAAAAAAGATCTCCCACCCCACCTTTAATGAATCTTTTGACATATAACTATGGAGCCCCTTTGATGACATGGTGGAGAAAAAAAAGTATTTTGTGCACACAAAATACTCATTTGTGGCCACGAATTAAGTATGACGTGTGTACGAAATACTTATTAATGATATCAGTATAATTCCTAGACAGCTCGGTACCTAAATCAAGCTCAACATAGTTGAAGGTGGAGGCGTGGACATGATGGACAGAGACCAACTGACCAACTGCAGGACCCTGGAAAGGATCACAGTTACCAGTGGATGTTTCCAAAGTGTAAACAACATGGTATTTCTATAAGAAAAGAAGACATCAGGATCAATTGTAGTCACATTTGACAGCCTCTTGAGAGAACAGAGAGGTAAATGGACTGCATTTTTTATATAGTGCTTTTCCACCTCAAAGCGCTTTACATTAGCCTTTCATTCACCCATTCACACACACACTCATAGGTTTCTAAGGTCTATGGTCAGTCCTACTGGGGGCCTAAGGCAGGGTTCAGTGTCTTGCCCAAGGACACTTTGACATGAGAGCCAGAGCCCAGACGCGAGCCGCCAACCTCTCGGTCATTGGGCGACCCACTCTACCAACTGAGCCACAGCCTCAGTCGTAGGAGCGGGGCATAAGCATGTTATCTGGAGTCCCGCAAAGTATACATTTGCATTAAATACATTTCACAAAATGTATTTGAAAAGTGCCAAATATTGTGTTTTTTTTTATCTGGGAAAGATGTGGTGGGTCGACTAAACTCAGTGATGGATTCAGAAGGCAGTTTTTGGACATACCAAGGTGATCTACCCGCCGCCACTGCCAACCCCCAAATTAATATTTTGTGGCCACAAATTAGATACATTTTGTTTTCGCCATGTCATCAGAGGGGCTTCGTATATAACAGACAAAGGTCCGTTATAGCTGCTGGTTTTGTTCCAAACAACCAAGAGTTCACAGTTTGACCAGTCGACTCTGAAGACTGACATCAGTTGGTACAGTAGATGAACTCTGAGGCTCCCCATGTGTTTTACAGTCTTTATTAACTAAGGAGTAAATGCACGGATGAAGCTCCTCTCGGTCTGTCCGTCTGGGGGGGTGGGGGTACACCGCGAGCCGCAGTGAAGCTGGGAAGAACGATGGTCAGGGTTCGTACACAGATGATCCAACACACAACAATAAGGGAAAACCAACACACTGTTATCCAAGTCCGTAGGAGGGTCATACCCAGGGTCTGAGGGTCCAAGGTCTGATGAGGCACCAAGGGGGGCAAGACAATCTCCAGGTCAAAAACAGGGTCAGTACATAAAAGATACACACAATAACAGACAGGGCAGAGATCGAAATCCAGAAGCCAGAAAGAGAAATCCAAAACCAAAAATCCAGAGCTACAGGTAAGAGTCACATAACACAGTTTCACACCAGACAATAACACAAATGATGCGAAAATTAATAGAGGCGGGGCAAACACCGGTGACAGGAAGCAAAGCAGGAAAGGTGAACATGAACCCACATAACAAAATAAAGAAAAGGTAGAAAGACACAAACATGACACCTGGTTCAGGATTCATGACAAGTTGATTCATTGAATCAACTCTAGTGTGGAACAGAAACCTGCAGCCACACCGGCCCTTTGGGAATGTTTGTCCATGCGTATATAACAATATACTTATAGTTGTATTTATATATTCATTGTTTTGCCCTAAACCAAACACCACACATTTTGGTTGGTCCACATTTCAGTTAATGACACTTTGGCCAAAAAATATAGAAAAAGTGTCAAATAAAAATAGTATGTTTTAAAATGGCCTAGTCCTAACCCTGGTCCTCCAGGACCACTATCCTGCATGTTTTAGATGTATCCCTCGACCAACACACCTGATTCAAATGATCAGCCTGTCATCAAGCTCTGCAGGAGACTGATAATGACCGTCAGGTGTGTTGGAAAAAGGAAACATCTAAAACATGCAAAATAGTGAGACTGGAGGACCAGGACAGACCTGGGGACTCCAGTCTGAGACTTGGACTTAAATCACACAAACAAGAACTTGTGACTTGACTTTAGACTTGCCTTCAAAGTCGTGAGACTTGACTTGGACTCGTGTGAGATGACTCGCAAGTTCATTATCATGGCATTATATATTTTATTATTTAATTTGTTTCAGTTTTTCTGGCATTATGGGAAAATCACAGGAATAATAGTTTCCCTCCCTTGATATTTGTGCAAAGGTTAACGCATGCATGAAGCCACAGGGTATTTGATCAAAATACATTGATCAAATTTAAACAAAGCTTTTGGGATGTTTCTTCACATTGTGCATGCGTTGTTCTGATCAATTTTGATGGTGTGTGAAATATCTGAGTATACAGTACAGTAAGGCCTGCATGCTTTCACCATACTTAATTACTACATACTTAATCCAAAACAATACAGCAATGCAGTATTATCTCAAATAGCATCTAATGTGAAAATGTTCATTTCATCCATTTGAGACTTGACTTGGACTTGGAAAAAGTGACTTGTGAACATCTCTGGACCAGGGGTTGGGAACCACTGGCCTCGTGTGAAAGAAAAATGGCATTTTCCTGGACAGTAAAATAACGCTATATACAGGCTTTATTTCATATTTAGCCACTAAAACCTCAGGGCCATTGATTTGTCTTAAAAAGGAAAGTTTTCAGTTTACCCTTAAAAATATGAAGACTCACAGCAGACCTCAGATCCTGTTCATATTTTTAAGGGTAAACTGAAAACCTACCTTTTTAACTTAGCATTTAGTTAAATATTAATCTCAACATTATTTTATTCTGCTATTTTATGTATTTTATTTTATTGCTATTATTTAGTTTTGTATTTATTCTATTCTTTTTAACTCTGTAAATCTTTTAACTTGTTCACCGATTGTGGGATAATGGGGGGGGGGGGGGTCTTATGTAAAGCACTTTGTGCTACATGCACTCTGTATGAAAAGTACTATATAAATAAAGTTTGATTGATTGATTGATTGATTGATTGATAGTTTCATGAGAATCACCCAGTATGACATGCACATGTGCAGATGCATCAGTAAGAATTAGCATGTTTTTCTCCTTGGCTTTAGAAAGTGAATCCTATCCTGACGCCGTCTCAAAAGACACAGGAGTCAACAAAGAGGTAAGAACATGACTGTCTGCTGCTACACTTTAGCTTCAGTACATGCAGAGTATTAGTGTAAAGGTCATCAGAGCTGCTTTTCCATTGGATATCTGCACAAAACTTTACTGATACTTATTAAGACCACGTTCAGACTGCAGGTAAATGTTCTCAAATCTGACTTGTTGTTTCCATTTGACCTGTTAAAGCACAGGTGTCAAACATGTGGCCTTGGGCCCAAATCTGGCTCTTGGGGTTAATTTAATTTGTGAAATGCAAAAATTCCATATGAACGATACCTTCAGTTCAGGTTCCACATTCACACCAAGTGGGCAGGATCAGTAAAATACTATCATAATAACCCAGAAATGGCCTTTTTTTCACTTTGTAGATGTAAATATGTTAATGTATTTACGTTATAACTGAGTATCCTTTTGCACAAAATGTTTTGAATAACATGAATAAATATGAACAACATTAAATATCTGAAGAAAAACACGTGTGATTTAACCAGATTCTGCCTGTTAGTAAATATTTGTGTCATGACCTCCGTTCCAGTGACCTTTCCCCCAATCTCCACACTCACCTGGTCCTGCACTGCGCAGCTGCAAGCCGTTCCTAATCGGTGGCTATATAAGCAGTAAGGCTTGTAGCTGCCAGTGCAGGACCATTCAGACATGTCACCTCCATAACCCGGACTTTTGCTTCCATCTCCCCAATCACCATAACCCGGACACTCATCATCACCACGGACTCTGGCCGTCCACCCCCAGGTTGTGTTTGTCTTGTTTTTATGTTGTTTTGTTATTAAATTATTTTGCCCTTCAGTACTGTGCAATGGAGTCCTCCTTTCACCTCACCCCGATCCGTGACAGAATGGTCCTGCCACCATCTGGACTCCGCCAGTGCTGAAGGGACCCTTTTTTGTTTTTAGTTTTCCCCGTTTTGTTCTGTCTAAAGTCTGTCCAGTCTTGCGTTCTGTCCCTGTCTGTGTTTTTCCCAGTTTGTTATGTTTCCCTGCCCCAACATTCAGTTTATCTGCCCAGCGTCCTGTATATCCTTCCTAGCGTCTTGTATATCCTTCCTAGCGTCCTGTATATCCTTCCTAGCGTCCTGTATATCCTTCCTAGTGTCCTGTATATCCTTCCTAGCGTTCTGTGTCGCTTTCTAGCGTTCTGTGTCGCTTTCTAGCGTTCTGTGTCGCTTTCTAGCGTTCTGTCGCTTTCTAGCGTTCTGTCGCTTTCTAGCGTTCTGTGTCGCTTTCTAGCGTTCTGTGTCGCTTTCTAGCGTTCTGTGTCGCTTTCTAGCGTTCTGTGTCGCTTTCTAGCGTTCTGTGTCGCTTTCTAGCGTTCTGTGTCGCTTTCTAGCGTTCTGTGTTCCTTCCTAGCGTTCTGTGTTCCTTCCTAGCGTTCTGTGTTCCTTCCTAGCGTTCTGTGTTCCTTCCTAGCGTTCTGTGTATCTGGTTTAAGCGTTCTGTGTATCTGGTTTAAGCGTTCTGTGTATCTGGTTTAAGCGTTCTGTGTATCTGGTTTAAGCGTTCTGTGTATCTGGTTTAAGCGTTCTGTGTATCTGGTTTAAGCGTTCTGTGTATCTGGTTTAAGCGTTCTGTGTATCTGGTTTAAGCGTTCTGTGTATCTGGTTTAAGCGTTCTGTGTATCTGGTTTAAGCGTTCTGTGTATCTGGTTTAAGCGTTCTGTGTATCTGGTTTAAGCGTTCTGTGTATCTGGTTTAAGCGTTCTGTGTATCTGGTTTAAGCGTTCTGTGTATCTGGTTTAAGCGTTCTGTGTATCTGGTTTAAGCGTTCTGTGTTTTTGGCTTAAGCGTTCTGTGTTTTTGGCTTAAGCGTTCTGTGTTTTTGGCTTAAGCGTTCTGTGTTTTTGGCTTAAGCGTTCTGTGTTTTTGGCTTAAGCGTTCTGTGTTTTTGGCTTAAGCGTTCTGTGTTTTTGGCTTAAGCGTTCTGTGTTTTTGGCTTAAGCGTTCTGTGTTTTTGGCTAGCGTTCCGTGTTTTTGGCTAGCGTTCCGTGTTTTTGGCTAGCGTTCCGTGTTTCTGGCTAGCGTTCCGTGTTTCTGGCTAGCGTTCCGTGTTTCTGGCTAGCGTTCCGTGTTTCTGGCTAGCGTTCCGTGTTTCTGGCTAGCGTTCCGTGTTTCTGGCTAGCGTTCCGTGTTTCTGGCTAGCGTTCCGAGTTTCTGGCTAGCGTTCCGAGTTTCTGGCTAGCGTTCCGAGTTTCTGGCTAGCGTTCCGAGTTTCTGGCTAGCGTTCCGAGTTTCTGGCTAGCGTTCCGAGTTTCTGGCTAGCGTTCCGAGTTTCTGGCTAGCGTTCCGAGTTTCTGGCTAGCGTTCCGAGTTTCTGGCTAGCGTTCCGAGTTTCTGGCTAGCGTTCCGAGTTTCTGGCTAGCGTTCCGAGTTTCTGGCTAGCGTTCCGAGTTTCTGGCTAGCGTTCCGAGTTTCTGGCTAGCGTTCCGAGTTTCTGGCTAGCGTTCCGAGTTTCTGGCTAGCGTTCCGAGTTTCTGGCTAGCGTTCCGAGTTTCTGGCTAGCGTTCCGAGTTTCTGGCTAGCGTTCCGTGTTTCTGGCTAGCGTTCCGTGTTTCTGGCTTTTTGTCTTGTCTTCTGGCTTTTTGTCTTGTCTTCTGGCTTTTTGTCTTGTCTTCTGGCTTTTTGTCTTGTCTTCTGGCTTTTTGTCTTGTCTTCTGGCTTTTTGTCTTGTCTTCTGGCTTTTTGTCTTGTCTTCTGGCTTTTTGTCTTGTCTTCTGGCTTTTTGTCTTGTCTTCTGGCTTTTTGTCTTGTCTTCTGGCTTTTTGTCTTGTCTTCTGGCTTTTTGTCTTGTCTTCTGGCTTTTTGTCTTGTCTTCTGGCTTTTTGTCTTGTCTTCTGGCTTTTTGTCTTGTCTTCTGGCTTTTTGTCTTGTCTTCTGGCTTTTTGTCTTGTCTTCTGGCTTGTTGTCTTGTCTTCTGGCTTGTTGTCTTGTCTTCTGGCTTGTTGTCTTGTCTTCTGGCTTGTTGTCTTGTCTTCTGGCTAGTTGTCTTGTCTTCTGGCTAGTTGTCTTGTCTTCTGGCTAGTTGTCCTGTCGCCTGGCGTTGTGTCTTTTCGTCGGTCTTGGTCTGTCGTTGGTCATTTCTGTCTGTTCCTGTCCCTGACTCTTGCCCGTTGCTCGCTTCTGTCCTCTGTCCCTGCCTGTTGCCCGTGGTTGGCTTCTGTTCCCTGTCCCTGCCTGTTGCCCGTGGTTGGCTTCTGTTGCCCGTGGTTGGCTTCTGTCCCCTGTCCCTGCCTGTTGCCCGTGGTTGGCTTCTGTTCCCTGTCCCTGCCTGTTGCCCGTGGTTGGCTTCTGTCCCCTGTCCCTGCCTGTTGCCCGTTGCTGGCTTCTGTCCCCGGTTCCTGCCTGTTGCCCGTGGTTGGCTTCTGTTCCCTGTCCCTGCCTGTTGCCCGTGGTTGGCTTCTGTTCCCTGTCCCTGCCTGTTGCCCGTTGCTGGCTTCTGTCCCCGGTCCCTGCCTGTTGCCCGTTGCTGGTTTCTGTCCCCTGTCCTTGCTTGTTGTTCGTTTCTGCCTGCCTGTTTCCTGTCCCTGCCTGTTGCCCGTTTCTTCGTTTTGTCTTGTTCCTGTCTCAGCCAGAGTCCGTGGTGACCCCACCCAATCAGTCTCCTTGGTCCTCAGTCAGACCAGTCCAGTTGCTCCTGCTACCAACCCAGACCTCTCAGGCCACTCAGTCCTGAGGGTCTTCCGCCCGGAAGGGTTCAACGCCGCCCTACTCAGGGGGTTTCCACACCGCCCTGCCCAGAGGGATGCCACACCGCTCTGCCCAGAGGGTACTCCGCCCAGGGGGTTTCCACACCGCCCTGCCCAGAAGGATGCCACACCGCTCTGCTCAGAGGGTACTCCGCCAGGGGGTTTCCACACCGCCCTGCCCAGAAGGGATTCCACACCGCTCTGCCCAGAGGGTACTCCGCTCAGGGGGTTTCCACACCGCCCTGCCCAGAAGGATGCCACACCGCTCTGCCCAGGGGGTACTCCGCCAGGGGGTTTCCACACCGCCCTGCCCAGAAGGGATTCCACACCGCTCTGTCCAGAGGGTACTCCGCCCAGGGGGTTTCCACACCGCCCTGCCCAGAAGGATGCCACACCGCTCTGCCCAGAGGGTACTCCGCCAGGGGGTTTCCACACCGCCCTGCCCAGAAGGGATTCCACACCGCTCTGCCCAGAGGGTACTCCGCCCAGGGGGTTTCCACACCGCCCTGCCCAGAAGGATGCCACACCGCTCTGCCCAGAGGGTACTCCGCCAGGGGGTTTCCACACTGCCCTGCTCAGAAGGGATTCCACACCGCTCCGCCCAGAGGGTACTCCGCCCAGGGGGTTTCCACACCGCCCTGCCCAGAAGGATGCCACACCGCTCTGCCCAGAGGGTACTCCGACCAGGAGGTTACCATGCCGCCCTGCTCGGTGAAATACTACTTAAAAATGTTTTTATTTTTTGAGCTCTGGACAACGGGGGGGGGGTGTTTGTGTTTTTTTTTTTTTTTTTTTTTTTTTTTGTTTGTTTGTTTTTTAGGGGCTTCAGGAGCCGCCCCTTAGGGGGGGGGTACTGTCATGACCTCCGTTCCAGTGACCTTTCCCCCAATCTCCACACTCACCTGGTCCTGCACTGCGCAGCTGCAAGCCGTTCCTAATCGGTGGCTATATAAGCAGTAAGGCTTGTAGCTGCCAGTGCAGGACCATTCAGACATGTCACCTCCATAACCCGGACTTTTGCTTCCATCTCCCCAATCACCATAACCCGGACACTCATCATCACCACGGACTCTGGCCGTCCACCCCCAGGTTGTGTTTGTCTTGTTTTTATGTTGTTTTGTTATTAAATTATTTTGCCCTTCAGTACTGTGCAATGGAGTCCTCCTTTCACCTCACCCCGATCCGTGACAATTTGATGTATTTGTCTGTAAGTTAATAATGTGAAAATGATAAACTGAGGCGGAACCGTGTTTATTTATGTTTGTTTATGTAATTCACATTGTTTGAAAGGATAGTTTATAGATGTAAACAAACATTTTTCTATATTATTATGTTATTATTTTACTTGTCCCGCCCACTTCAGATCAAATTCAGCTTAATGTGACTAAAATAAGTTTGACACTCCTGGGTTAAAGACAGTCTGAACAGCACTACGTCCTGTTTCTATGCGACCCAGGACACTTTATATTTTGCTATGCAACTTCAGTCTAAATAGCCAAGTCATATTTATCTGAGTTTTCCAGTTACTCCTGTGATTGACACAAACGTAAATATCCACAAGTACGATATTATGAGTGTATCACTAGTTTAATGTATTTACATTTACACATAAACAAGGGAATATGTGTGTCATCAATGTGAAACATGTGCACACTATATATACCTGAATGGTACCGTTCAGAGACAGAGCTGCTATTGTGTGAGACATTTATATTTATTATATATATTTACATTTATATTCCTATTAATAAGTGACTCTCGGCAGAGATTATATATAGTGAGATGTCTCACTCTGTTGGAAAAATGCAACTGGTGACAATTGAATTAATTATCGATTATTTCTATTATTGATTTTTGTCGACAACATCGGCTAGACGCTGCAGCTCTAATCTGTAATGAAAACAGGTACTATAGTATCTGTAATGAAAACAGGTACTATAGTATCTGTAATGAAAACAGGTACTATAGTATCTGTAATGAAAACAGGTACTATAGTATCTGTAATGAAAACAGGTACTATAGTATCTGTAATGAAAACAGGTACTATAGTATCTGTAATGAAAACAGGTACTATAGTATCTGTAATGAAAACCGGTACTATAGTATCTGTAATGAAAACAGGTACTATAGTATCTGTAATGAAAACAGGTACTATAGTATCTGTACTGGAAACAGGTACTAGAGTATCTGTGATGGAAACAGGTACTATTGTATATGTAATGGAAACAGGTACTATAGTATCTGTAATGAAAACAGGTACTATAGTATCTGTGATGGAAACAGGTACTATAGTATCTGTAATGAAAACAGGTACTATAGTATCTGTAATGGAAACAGGTACTATTGTATATGTAATGGAAACAGGTACTATAGTATCTGTAATGGAAACAGGTACTATAGTATATGTAATGGAAACAGGTACTATAGTATCTGTAATGGAAACAGGTACTATAGTATCTGTAATGAAAACAGGTACTATAGTATATGTAATGGAAACAGGTACTATTGTATATGTAATGGAAACAGGTACTATAGTATCTGTAATGGAAACAGGTACTATTGTATATGTAATGGAAACAGGTACTATAGTATCTGTGATGGAAACAGGTACTATAGTATCTGTAATGGAAACAGGTACTATAGTATCTGTAATGGAAACAGGTACTATAGTATCTGTAATGGAAACAGGTACTATAGTATCTGTAATGGAAACAGGTACTATTGTATATGTAATGGAAACAGGTACTATTGTATATGTAATGGAAACAGGTACTATTGTATATGTAATGGAAACAGGTACTATTGTATATGTAATGGAAACAGGTACTATAGTATCTGTGATGGAAACAGGTACTATAGTATCTGTAATGGAAACAGGTACTATAGTATCTGTAATGGAAACAGGTACTATAGTATCTGTAATGGAAACAGGTACTATTGTATATGTAATGGAAACAGGTACTATTGTATATGTAATGGAAACAGGTACTATTGTATATGTAATGGAAACAGGTACTATCGTATCTGTAATGGAAACAGGTACTATAGTATCTGTAATGGAAACAGGTACTATAGTATCTGTGATGGAAACAGGTACTATAGTATCTGTAATGGAAACAGGTACTATAGTATCTGTAATGGAAACAGGTACTATTGTATATGTAATGGAAACAGGTACTATAGTATCTGTGATGGAAACAGGTACTATAGTATCTGTAATGGAAACAGGTACTATAGTATCTGTAATGGAAACAGGTACTATTGTATATGTAATGGAAACAGGTACTATAGTATCTGTGATGGAAACAGGTACTATAGTATCTGTAATGGAAACAGGTACTATTGTATATGTAATGGAAACAGGTACTATAGTATCTGTGATGGAAACAGGTACTATAGTATCTGTAATGGAAACAGGTACTATAGTATCTATAATGGAAACAGGTACTATAGTATCTGTAATGGAAACAGGTACTATAGTATCTGTAATGGAAACAGGTACTATTGTATATGTAATGGAAACAGGTACTATTGTATATGTAATGGAAACAGGTACTATCATATCTGTAATGGAAACAGGTACTATAGTTTCTGTAATGGAAACACTCCCCGAGTAGAATGGAGTAAAATCCCAAAGAATCCAGTAGAATCCAGTAGGATCCAGTAGGATCCAGTAGGAAGGGGTCAAGCCAATACGGGCGGCTGTGGTTCAGTTGGTAGAGTGGGTCGCCCAATGACCGAGAGGTTGGCGGTTCGCGTCCCGGCTCTGGCTGTCCACATGTTGAAGTGTCCTTGGGCAAGACACTGAACCCTGACTTAGGTCCCCAGTAGGACTTACTGTAGACCTTAGAAACCTACTGGTGTATGAGTGTGTGTGTGAATGGGTGAATGAGAGGCTAATGTAAAGCGCTTTGAGCACCATGAAGGTGGAAAAGAACTATATAAATGCAGAACATTTACCATTTACCATTTACCATGGAATGGAAACGATGTTTAAATGTGTGGTTGTAGGGTCTGTCCAAGAACAGATGGGACAAACTGGAGAAGCAGAACCACCTGGATGTGGTGGTGGAGGAGCACAGCCCAGTGGAGGAGGTCCCAGTGGAGCAGACCCGAGTTTATCAGAATCAACCAACACTGGACCAGAACCAGGCCAGAGACCAAACCCCGACCAGACCCCACCCACCGGACCACGGTGGTGCTGGTTCCAGCCCCGAGCCTCCATCTGAGTCAGCTGTCCTGAACAAAGGTCCACTGGACCGCAACACCAAGAAGAAAAGCAACAGAAGCAAGTTTGGACCGGCTGGTGTGGACCAGAACCAGATCCACGACCAGCAGAAGATCCCAGCGGTGCGGTCGTCTACAAACCTGGGCTTTGATGGCAACGGTGCCATCTGGGTGGCCGAGTCCACGGAGCGGCCCGGGTTCCTGTTCCCAATGGTTCCACCCACAACACCGCCACCACCGCCACGCCGACAAATCACAGAAGAGGCGTCACTGGTGTCGCATCAGGTATTTATTGATTGATTGATTGATTGATTGATTGATTTATTAACCGATCCCTTGAAGGGTTTGGAGGACTAAAAGTGACAAAATTAAATAAATAAATAAATACATCATTATATAATGAAGTAAATATGTCATTAATTAACACATGTTCTACACAATAACTCACTTTTAACGGCTTTTAAAACTTTTATGATTTGTTGTAGTTAAATTAGTATTATGTCGTCCAGGGCAAAAAAAAATCAGTTTCACTTTTTTTTTTTACTTGGCCAAGAGATTGGTGGAGTTATGTTTTTACTAGTGTTTGTTTGTTTGTTTGTTTGTTTGTTTGTTTGTTAGCAACATAACTCAAAAATGTATGAACAGATTTGGCTGAAAATTTCAGGAAATGTTGATACTGACACGAGGAACAAGTGATAAAGGTTTGGTGGTGATCAGTGGAGTGGGGGTGCACACACGTGTCTTTCAGGAGAGGGGGGGGTGATCTGCCTTGGTGGAGTCTGCGCCCTCTGAGTGCTTTTCTAGTTACACTTGAGAAGTTGTAGTTTTTTACTTTTACTTTAGTAAAGGTGTTGAATCAGCACCAGAGTATTTTTCACACCAGTAGCTGTACAGAATGTCAATACTTTTACTCTAGTACAGAATGTCAGTATTTTTACTGCATTACAGAATTGTAGTACTTTTACTGCAGTACAGAATGTCTGTACTTGTATTGTAGTACAGAATGTGTGTACTTGTTCTGCAGTATAGAATGTGTGTTCTTGTACTGTAGTTGTTAGTACTTTTATTACATTAGAGAATGTCAGTACTTTTAGGTGAGTACAGAGTATGTGTACTTTGACCCTGTGTGTTCTTCACTGACAGTTGAAGGATCATGGTGGACCAGAGCTGGCAGGTGAACAGGCCCCTCCCCCCTCACAGATCTTCACTCCCCCTGTGGACAACGTCCAAGTGACAGACGTCTTCTATGAAGACACTGTCCACTCGTCTGTTACTGTGGAAACAGGTCAGCTGGGATTTAAAATTTTATATATATAATTTTTGGGACTTTATTAACGAAAAACTAGGTCTGTCAGAATTATCACTTTAACTCAGATTAATTAATCATTAAGATTAATCTGATTTAAAATCTGGTAACACTTTACTGCACACAATCCACTATGTATTAACCATTTGATACCCATGTGTAAATGGTTTGTTCATTGTGTATTAACCATTTCTTACCTATTTGTTAAGCAAGGCACGCCTTCAGCGTCGGGGTGCTGTTCGGCCCCGTCTGGGAATATTTTTCGATAGTCATGCGTGGGCAATACATTATCCCGTTTATTCTACGGGTTATTATGGCTTATTACTGCTACTACTCTAACAGACTGGATGAAATAACCGTTACAACGTAGCAAATCATTACTTTCAAAGTGGCCGAACTACCTGCGGAGTGATATGGTACCATGAATCTGAACTGACAAAACTCATTGCCATTGGTACAGCGGGCAGTTATCGAAAAAAATCCACTCCCATTCAAAGTGAATGGGAGCTGTCACAAGGTTCTAGAGGCCCGTAGAATAATGTTTATCAATGTATTGCTGATATACAATTTGTCATAAAGCATTTGTTCACACGGGTACAAAAGGTTTGTTCATAGAAAAGAAGCACAAACGCTTTGTTTATGATAAACTGTATATGCATAAGACATTAACAAATAGGTAACAAATGGTTAATACATAATGAAGAAACATTAACTAATAGGTAATAAATGGTTTATACATAGTGAATTGTGTTACTATAAATGTTAACACATTTCAATGGGACAATTTTTTACGGTTGTTAACACTAAAACTAGGCCTATGCTCAACTGCTAAAAGTGGTGGTGGGCCGTCAGGGTCAACAAGGTCTTCTCTGCTAGCCTAAACATGCTCAGAAAATAAATGTATGTAGAAGGTTTTACATTAAACTTGACATATATGTGTTCAGTGATGGATTAGCACCTACTAGGGCCTGAAAAGTGGCAATCTGGTGAATATCTAGACCACAGGTGTCAAACATAAGGCCCGGGGGCCAAATCCGGCCCACCATAGGATTCAATCTGGCCCCTGGGATGAATTTGTGAAATGCAAAAATGACACAGAACACATTAATAATTAAGAAAGTTAAAATTATTTGACATCAAAACAATCTAAAATTGATCAGACCATAATCATAATAAATAAATTATGAAAAGCACAAATGTTCTTCTTTTAGTGTAAAAAAGGGAATAAATAAATAACATAAATAAAGTACTAGCCTGTTATAAAAAAATTGAAATATCCTGAAATGTATGTGGAGGTTTACCAATATTCTGAATGCTACTAAATGTATGTATTTTTAATCCACTGTGCTCTTTAAGTTGTGATGCACATGTATAAATGTTACATTTAAGTATAATATTGCACTGATTTTTCTTAAGAATTTTCAGGTTGTTCATATTTTTGTTCATGTACTTTTGTTCAAGTACAGTTCGTACATGTAAAAAAATTTTTGCTCAAAAACAGAAAACTTTTGGGTTTGGGGTGACATTATTTAGATATTTTTATCCTATTATTTATATTATTTCACTGGTCCAGCCCATATGTATTATATTAGGCTGAATGTGGCCCCTGAACTAAAATGAGTTTTTGACACCCCTGATCTAAATGAACTAAACACGGAAATTCAAGAGCCAGCTGTATTTTAACCCATAATGGACGAAGGACAATTTTATTCGAAGCAAAAATCTGAGTGAGAGTTTGGGACAAGTTTACACACTGGTCTGTTATGGTCATTTTCAGCGTTAAAGCGTATTCAAATTTATGTCAGAAACACTAGTGGACAGAAACATCTTTAGCATTAGCCTCCATGTCCATAGAAAAGGAACTGACTGAAACACACAGATAAACTGAAGTGTTCTTGACAAAAGAAAGGAGGTTCCACTTTATTTTTAAATAAGCAGATACTGTGGAGAACTATGGTGGTGAGTAAATGCTTTTTATTTGTATTTCTTCTTGTCATTGCAACATTTTCAGTTATTTATTGTTGTATAGATTATTATCAAAAATGCAAACGATCTGTTAACTTTATTTTTATAGAATACTTTGTTTTGTTATTGTCTGGTTGATGTCTTATATGAAACAGACTTTATTAGACAGACTTGTCACAGCGTCATTTGGTGACATTTTGTTTAGTATTTTTAAATCACCTTTTTATTTTTGACAATATCTGTAATTAGTTTCCTAATATTAGTTGTGAATGCATACTTGATTTTAAATGCTCCTGAAATAAAGTGCTGCTTGACTAGTCTATACTGAAGTTAATATATGGGGGTCACTGAAGGACTAATGTTGAAATGCACGGCCCACCACTGCTAAAGGTATAACCCCATCATTTCCACCACCCCCTTCAACCCATTCACCCATTCATAGACTTATATATTAAATACAAAATATAAAAGAATGACTTCATGTGTCTAACCTACAGCATGAGCACACTGAATCAGTCCAACTGTTTAAAAGTTATGGGCCGAAAAAAAGTTGGCCATCTTGAAAGTTGTGGTTAATTAACTCCAGTACATGTGGTTAAAGTGTGATGTGAAAGTTTTTTTCATCCTTAAATTTAGACTTGACTAGAATAGACTATTGTTCAGAAATTAACTTTAGAAAACCTGTGTGAACATGACCATGGACCATAAAATTAGATTAAAAGGTGCTGTTGGACAGGAAGTGGAGTTATTCCTTTCCTGCAGGGGATACGTAGCCTAGGATCTAGACTGTCCCCAGTGGCCGCAAATGGTATTTGCTACGGGGGAAAGTCTAGAAAGTCTAGGTGAATTTGTGGGCGGGATAACCGCTGTCTGTCAAGTTTTCTCTTTACACAACGCCACGCTATTGGATGGGTAACCAGTCAGAGCCAACCAATCAGAGCGATGAACATGGATTTCGTAGACATCGTCACCAGAAGAACACACCAGAATGTAGTCTCAAAACGAGTGCAGCAGCTTAGCTAGGACTCCCGTACACTATTTGGCACCGGCCGCTTCGGATCTCCTCCGGGTCGCCTTTGCCGAGTTGTGCTGCTCGTATTCCCAGTTTTTCGGCCTCTTGCAACTGGTCATCCATTAGGGCTAAAAGGGGTGACACAACGATCACCAGCGGGTTGTGCAGACCCATGCGTCGTCCCACTAGCGGAGCCAGCTGATAAATCAAACTTTTGCCATACCCGGTGGGCAAAACTCCGACAACGTCCCTTTTTTCCAAAAACAGCTTAAGTGCCGTTTTCTACTCCTCTCGCAGGGAAAACTGTAATTTTAAATCACCTAGCGTTGCTGCCAAAGCCAGCTCGAATGGTTGTTCCTGGTGATGAGCCATGTTGTCTAGCAGCTAGCAACTGGTGTTACGGCAATGTGTGCTAGCTGCTTGCTAGCTGCTACGTCTCTGCGACTACAACATTACGTGTCGTATTTGTGTCGTCATGAGGCAGGGCGGGCTCCAATCCCGCCCCTCGTGATTTGATTGGTCCGGTCCATTTTGGATTTTCAGATCCGAGGCTGTCTAGTCTGTCTCCCCGTAGCAAATACCATTTGCGGCCACTGGGGACAGACTAGATCCTAGGCTAGGGGATACGTCATTGGAGGTAAACATTTAATAGTGGATGAGCTGGATTCTATGTTGTGTTTCTATGAGTAGAAGTCGAAGTAGATGTTAGTGAGACATAGTGAGAGTATTTTAAGAGTCAAGATGGTGGATTATTGTGTTTGTGCTGGTTGTGTGAACTGCAGCCTGTAAGGACATGGTGGTCATTATGTTCCTAGTAGAAAAAGTATGAACTTTCGGGCAGGTGTCTGTCTGCGTTTTATGCAGATGAAGACAGTAAACTTCACAGCTGCATCTGTCACCATTCACTGGTTCATTTGTGGATGTCATTTTACTCTGGGGTGTTATCATCCTGGGGATGTGATGGAGTACACCATGGTTTGATGTAGACTACTATCATTAGCTAAGACATTTACCATGGTTTGTTTTTACTGTCATGGCTGCTGTGACAGCCTATCACCATAGTAACAGAGCAGCTAACTATGTTCACAGTATCTGTAAAGTAATGATGGTTGTTGCAGCATAGTATGAACAATATAGACTGTTAAGATATTGAGCACATGAAGGCATTAACCATGTTTCGTTGTGTAAAATCTGACATCTAGAAACTGCGAAGTCCCCGTCTGGAAGTAGCATTAGCAACTGGCTAAGTGCTGCAACAACTGTATGGACAATGATGTATTTAGGAAGACAAAATGTTGTTCCTAAAAGAAGAACAGTTACATAGGTGTTTACTGAAAAAAAAACAAACCTGAAAGTATTAACCATGACAGTACATTTGGTAAAATGGTAAATGGACTGCACTTATATAGCGCTTTTCCACCTTCATGGTGCTCAAAGCGCTTTACATTAGCCTCTCATTCACCCATTCACACACACACTCATACACCAGTAGGTTTCTAAGGTCTATGGTAAGTCCTACTGGGGGCCTAAGCCAGGATTCAGTGTCTTGCCCAAGGACACTTCGACATGTGGACAGCCAGAGCTGGGACGCGAACCGCCAACCTCTCGGTCATTGGGCGACCCACTCTATCAACTGAGCCACAGCCATCCAGTGATGGATGGCTGTGGCTCATTAAGTTTAATGAGCCACTTAATAAATGCATTTATTAAGCTAAGAAGGTAAACATGCCCGATGTGAACTCATAGCATTAGCCGCTATGCTACTACTGCATTCACCAGGTATTTTGGCCAATTCACCACTGATTATTTAGCTCTATCTCCCTCCTTTGCCCATCATTCCTGTGTCTATCCCTCTCTCTATTGCTCTGGCCTCTCTCTCTCCACTGTGGTTCATAATTAAAGGGCTGTGCTCCATCGTAAATACTATCTGCTCGTGTCTCCTCCATGTTGTCAGTATACACCTCGTTAGCTTGATCTTGTGGGACCACATAATTTCCAGCCACTCCCTGTTTTTCATCAGACACATTTTTCTTCATATATTTTGTAAAAAAAATTGTTTATTGCGATGTTGAATTGCAGTTTATTTATCGACATCCTGATATTTTATCATTTATATACACTATGATTCATGGTAGTGTCTAACCTGCATGTTGCCCTTTAACTACAGTACATGTGGTTAATTAACTACAGTACATGTGTTTAACTAACTACAGTACATGTGTTTAACTAACTACAGTACATGTGTTTAACTAACTACAGTACATGTGTTTAACTAACTACAGTACATGTGTTTAACTAACTACAGTACATGTGTTTAACTAACTACAGTACATGTGTTTAACTAACTACAGTACATGTGTTTAACTAACTACAGTACATGTGGTTAATTAACCACAGTACATGTGGTTAACTAACTACAGTACATGTGTTTAACTAACTACAGTACATGTGGTTAACTAACCACAGTACATGTGGTTAATTAACCACAGTACATGTGGTTAACTAACTACAGTACATGTGTTTAACTAACTACAGTACATGTGTTTAACTAACTACAGTACATGTGTTTAACTAACTACAGTACATGTGGTTAACTAACTACAGTACATGTGGTTAACTAACTACAGTACATGTGTTTAACTAACTACAGTACATGTGTTTAACTAACTACAGTACATGTGGTTAACTAACTACAGTACATGTGTTTAACTAACTACAGTACATGTGTTTAACTAACTACAGTACATGTGTTTAACTAACTACAGTACATGTGTTTAACTAACTACAGTACATGTGGTTAACTAACTACAGTACATGTGTTTAACTAACTACAGTACATGTGGTTAACTAACTACAGTACATGTGGTTAACTAACTACAGCACATGTGTTTAACTAACTACAGTACATGTGTTTAACTAACTACAGTACATGTGGTTAACTAACCACAGTACATGTGGTTAATTAACCACAGTACATGTGGTTAACTAACCACAGTACATGTGTTTAACTAACTACAGTACATGTGGTTAACTAACTACAGTACATGTGGTTAACTAACTACAGTACATGTGGTTAACTAACTACAGTACATGTGTTTAACTAACTACAGTACATGTGGTTAACTAACTACAGTACATGTGGTTAACTAACTACAGCACATGTGTTTAACTAACTACAGTACATGTGTTTAACTAACTACAGTACATGTGGTTAACTAACCACAGTACATGTGGTTAATTAACCACAGTACATGTGGTTAACTAACTACAGTACATGTGTTTAACTAACTACAGTACATGTGGTTAACTAACCACAGTACATGTGGTTAATTAACCACAGTACATGTGGTTAACTAACTACAGTACATGTGTTTAACTAACTACAGTACATGTGTTTAACTAACTACAGTACATGTGGTTAACTAACTACAGTACATGTGGTTAAATAACTACAGCACACACGGTTCTTTGTGTGGCAGATGTGGCAGTGGACAGAGAGTCGTGGTCGTCCTCTGAAGACAACGGCCAAAGCCCCTCTGGCCCCGCCTCCCCCTGGATCACAGCCAGAACAGCCACTGCCGGCCACGCCCTGGTCCACTCCGTCTACAGCTCCTTCACACCTTCATCGTTCCTTAAGGTTCTGATGCACACCACCCAACCCATGTCCAACGGTAAGACACCAGTGCAGGAAATGCCGCTGTCCTGCGTCACTCTGCTTTTCTACTTCTATTCTAGAAACAGTTGAAAACTGATAATATGAGGGAACGATGCAGCAGCAGTTTGGTGTAATGAGGTGTAGATGGATGTAACTCTGGTGAACGGTCCTGTTTCCTTCTTTACCCTTCTTCACTGCTCATGGTGCTGTGTCGTGTAGCGGTGGTGGTTTGGATGATTAGAGACAAAATCTATAACTTACAAATAGGGGCGGGGCTTTTGGATAAGCAAGCCAGGCAGTTGCTTGGAGCTCCACCCATGAAGGGGCACACCTAGAGCTTTGTGTGTGTGTGTGTAGTTGTGTTGTTTTTTGTGTTGTGTCTTTGTGTAGTTGTGTGTTACTACGTTTGGGTAGCTTTGTGTGTCGCTCTATGTTTGTGTTGTTGTGTTTGTGTGCATGTCTGTGTAATTTTTCTCTTTCTGTAATTACGTCACTGTGTGTTTGTGTAATTGTGCCTAAGTAGCATGAACAGGTGTGTGTGTGTGTGTGTGTGTGTGTGTGTGAGGGGGGGGGGGGTGATGGGGGGGGGTGCAGACCCTAGCAACGCCCCTGCTTCCCAGCATGAGAACTAAAATATCCTTTGCCTCTGGCTCACATGTTTTCGTGCCACATAAGCTTCTTCTTCTGTTTTTGGATCTGTGGAATCCACTGGAATCCACTTGAATCCACTTCAACTTTTCAACTCACATCAACAGGTACTGATGAGTGCTGGGTTTGGATTCTTTAACAGCTCGAGGATGCCCTCTGGTGGTGGTTTTCTTCTCTGGCTTCCTTCATTCTGTTCTGATGGGGACTCACTTTTCTATGTTCCCTGGATTTATCAGGGTTCCCACACAACCTGCAAAAACCTGGAAAACTTAGAAAATGATTGACCCATTTCCTGGACATGGAAAATATGGAAAATTACAAAAACATAAGGAAATGTGTCCTGGAAACGGTTACATTTTCGTGGAAAAGTATTGGTCCTCCCCTGCCTTATTTTTAGAGGAAGTGGAGCAGAGACTGTGACTGTGTCAAGAATCATGCAATTCTAGGATACAATGGTCATAATTATTTTTCATAGATACATCATAACCACAGGCTGCATTTCCATACATTTAAAATGTTATAGAAGTATCAGCCAACATTGGTTTCAGCCAATGACTCAAAATCAAAGGTCCCAGTGTGGGGGGGTCAGTGTGTAACGTGATAACTGTTCTCTGCAGCAGCTGAAAAATGTCCTGGAACATAATTTCAGGGAAAGAGTGGGTGGGAACCCTGTTAATTTATGACATATTATGAAACAGGACCCAACTTTTCTCACTTTTTCCACTTCAACTTTTTCTTCATCTCAAATTACACTTAAACACCATCTGCAAAGCGTACTTTCCCATCACATGGCGAGTCTTTTTTGTTGCAGTAAATCCAGTCACATCAAGGTTGGAGGAGTCGACTGCGAACGTGCCTTCGGGTTTAACAGATCGTTCCCCCAGTGGAGGAATAACCAGCCCAGACTCAACCCTAGAGGAGCAACATGCTACCGCGCATGTGTTCAGTGTTGCGCCTCCATCTTTCAGCCCCTCTAACCAATACACCATTAGTTTCCGAACTTCTTCCGCACTTCCTGGTGAGAAGAAGAGCGGCATTACTTTCCCCTCCATGGACCTCTCTAAGGTCTACCTGAATAAAGCTTCAAAGGAACATCAGCTATCCTCCACCTTGACTTCCCAGGATTGCATCACCACCGCAGAGTCTCTTCCACCACAACCTTATTCTGACTCAAACACCAATAAACTATCATTAATAAATACAGGAAAACAGAAGGCTATGGATAAGGAATTTGCTTCAAGAGAAGACCGCAACTCCACTGTGGTAAAAGCTTTTATTGAGTCAAAAGGTGTTTCTTACAATTCAGAAGATGCAAACTCGGCATCCTATATTTCTGCAGAAGGAAGTGGATCAGGTGAAGCATTGAGTCAGGATTGGGATCAGACTGTGACGGTCAAGCCAGATGTTTGGACTTTTGTAAGAGCATCTGTTTCTTTTAATTGGAATAGCGATGGGAAAAAAAGGAAACCGACGGGGGCCGAGACAGGAAGTGAAAGTGGTGACATTAAAGATGCAACGACGAAGGAGGAGGAAGGCGATCGCAACTCCACTTTGGTAAAGTCTTTCTTTGAGTCTAAAACTGTTTCTTACAATTCAGAGGACGCAAACTCGATGACCTCTGCAGACGGAAGTGGGTCAGGTGATACGTTGAGTGAGGATTGGGATCGGACCACGACGGTCAAGCCAGATGTTTGGACTTTTATTAGAGCATCCGTTTCGTTTAAATGGAATAGTGATGGGAAAAAGAGGAAACCGACAAGGACCAAGACAGGAAGCGAAAGTGGTGATGTTAAAGATGCAACGACAGACGAGGAAGAAGGCGAACTAAGTGGTGTGGAAGAGGATAGGAGCGGAATAGTTGACAATGAGAATGACAGAGTTACACCCAGTCGTAATACATTAAAATTAAAAGAGAAACACGCTGATGGTGAAACAGGAATAGAAAATACTGCATACGGTGAGAGTGGCAGTGGGAGTAAAATGGAGCCTCCCATTTGGGGCTGGTCAGGGGACGTCAGTGGGTCTGGAGAAGCTAGCGAAGATAGAGTTACCGGAAATACGAGTGATGGTAGAGGAAGTGACAGAATGAACGAGGAAGACAGAAACGACACAGAGGATCAAACAAACAACAGTAATGATGGGAAACAGACCAGAGACCTGGAGGAAGATGTTAAAGAGCGGAGCAGAGACGATGGAGGCGCCGGTGGAGCTCTGGTTGAACCCGGAGAGGCTTTGCAGCGCATCTCAAATATGGATGAATTGTTGATAGATGCTACGAAAAGTACCATGTTGGGGCGTCTAGTTCCTTTGCTCAGGTTAACGGATGCAAACAAGGGCACAGAGGAGAAACTGGAAGGTAAATATTGTGCGACTTGGTGCTCTTTTCTCCTCCAGTAATCATAATAGAAGTTATATGAAACAACTGGCTGATTTAAACCCTTAACATGTTAATGGCATGTATATTTATATTTTGCAGATGTTTTGGATATTTTATCACATTTTTGTGTTGTTTTTTTTCTGTATTTTAGAAGAAGTTTTTCATGGCTTTCCTGTGTTTACTTTTTGCAAATTTTTGTAGTTTTTACCATGTTTTTTTTCACATTTTTTATGGAATGGAATGAACTTTATTGATCCCATTTGTTACAACAGCATAGGATAGCTGAAGTAACAGGCTGCCCTCAACAGGAGCCACCTAAAATTCCATGAAGAAACATAAGGAAAGGAAGAAATTAAAACAAGTGCAACACTAAAGCACATAAAAATTACACAAAAACAGATCACATTACTCAAGGACATTGAGCTGGAATTTTTTTCAATAACACACGTGGTATTAAGAAAAGATAAAGTTGCAGAACAGAGCACAGACATGAGTTTGTAGGAGTTCCTGTGCTGGGATTTCAAGAACATATAAGGATAAACAAGGAACCCAGAGATAAAAAAAACAAGGACATCTTCTCTGCTTTAGGAAAAAGAAATTAACCCTTGTAGGGTTATGCTCCACCCTTGGTTTTTTGGTGCATTTTTGGGGACATTTCAATACAAAAAAAACTGGTGTGTCTAATGCTAGGCTTAACAAGTGTAGACCAACATGCTAGCCAAAAATATTTTGGATCTCTAGGTGGGTTCGTCTACGACTCAAGGATTGTTATTGTCATACCAGGTGACTTCTCAGGTACGAAATTTGTAATCTGGTCGAAGATCGAGCCATAAATACTTATAGACAAGGATAAAAATATACGTAAACATAGTATGAACACAGTATATACAAGAAGTAAAAAAATAAAATAAATAAATAAATAAAATAAATTAAGACTGTACAAGAGATCAGAAGCTGAGATCAACACAGTGAGGTAGTTACTGCTTCGGTGGAGGTTTTATAGAGCACGGCTCGAGTGTATCAGTCTGACTGGTTTAGGAAAGACCACCTGAGCCTGGTGGTTTTGCTCTGGATGCTCAGACGTCTGCCTGAGGGGAGGAGCTGAAAGTTGAAAGGTGAAGTTTACTAGCCTATAAAACATTTCACAGTTTGGGGTTGAATATTATTTGTATATTTCTATGTTTTTCTTTTACTGGTTGGTTTACTGGTTAAAATTTACCTGCAATTTATTTTTTTATTATTTCCGATAGTGAGCTTCTGCATCAAAATTTCGCTCAATGTGCACTGTGGTGGATGTTTGTGTGAGAATGAACCGGCTATTCTATTCTAAAATGGTTTGAAAATCTCTGTACTAACACTCTGTTGTTGTGTGTCAGAGGGCAGTAACAGCAGCCATGAGTCTCGGGTGGGGCTAGTTGGAGGTGTGGACAAGGAGAGGAGGACTGTTGTTCCTTTGGCCGTGGTCTCCAGCCTCACCATCCTGTGTCTGCTGGTGCTGGTGGGAATACTCATCTACTGGAGGTAAGACCAGCCACAGGCCCCACAGACGGACACACAGCCGAGGGTTTAACCCTTTGTTGGTCACACTACAAAAATCACTTCTTTTTTTCACTTTTTTGCACCTCACAGGGCCTATTATAACATAAAACATAGATTTTTTTTTACTGACCCTAAATTTAACTAAAGTATCAACCATTACTCAACCTTTACTCAACCATTACTCCTTCACCAATCTTACCAACATAATTTGTGACTTGGTTCAAATTAGATGCATTAAATCTTTGTGCTTGTATCATTAGCATTAGCTATTCGTATTAGCATTTCATGACCCTTTACTATCATCTCTACCATTTGGTTGAGCATGTTTTCAAAAACTTACCTGCAATTTTGTGTCCAAAAGAAAAGATCATAGCACAGGTGTTGTCATGGTTACAATCTTCTTCCTACGTGGGTTAGGCTAGCATGACCTGAATATATCATTGACAGTGCCACCCAGTGGTGTTTTTGTGCATTACATGCTTCTTACAAAAGGGGGAGACTGCCCAAGAAGTTTGGTGTCAAATGACTTAAATTTAGATTAGCTATTAGGGTTCAAAGTTACCTCTACCAAACGGTTGAGCGGACCAACAAAGAGCTAAAACCAGGTTATACATAAAGCTATTCAGTTTGTTCCCCCAACTCCCGATTACAAAAGCCTGTACAAAACCAAATCACTATTTAAATATTTCTTTTACTAATGAAAGAGGATAGGAGTGCTCAAAAACAACAAACAAAAGGTATCTTCCAAAACAATGAGTCTTTATTTCCTAAACTAATGGTAAAAATAAAAGATAATACTAACTAAAACTCACTGGGCTAAAAACAGGAGAAAACTGGTCAAACAAAAAGAGACACTGTCAAATAACTACAATCTATTTGAACTAAAATACTTCCTCCAGCTATTTACAACTAATATTTACAAAAGCACACAGATTGGTAAGTGGTGATCATAAAAGGTGGAAGTTGGCAGAAAATAGAGATGGTGTCCAGGACCATTTTGAAAGGCCAGCTCATCAGTGGCCGACCAATCAGCTTCCAGCTTCCTGAAACAAACACAAAGAAAACACAGTGCCCCTGCAGGACTGAACAGGACAGGACAACAGAAATGATGAACAAGTGAACAAAGGCAGGACATTTGGATTATGGACATGTCCACGCTCCAGAGTTTGTGAAAACAGTTTGGGGGTGTCCCCTTCTTGTTCCAACATGACTGTGCACAAAGGAAGGATGAACCTGGACCTTTGACCCCAGAGAAAGGTTTTACAGGATAGAGTGAGAACCAGGGTTAGAACCAGGGTTAGGGTTAGAACCAGGGTTAGAACCAGGGTTAGGGTTAGAACCAGGGTTAGGGTTAGAACCAGGGTTAGGGTTCTTCAGGAGGAATGGTCCTAAATTCCCATAAACTCATTCCTAAAGCTTGTGCAAAACCTTCCCAGAAGAGTTGAAGCTGTTATAGTGGCAGAGGGTGAACCCACATCAGATTAAACCCACATCAGATCAAACCCACATTAATTATGGTATATAAACCTTCAGTCCAGGCAGGAACATTAGATTTTTAAAAACCTGCCTCAGTTTCCCTCCTGTTCTTTGCTCATGTTCTGTTTAATGTGTTTGACAGAAACTGTTTCCAGACGGCTAACTTCTACCCAGACGACAGCGCGTCACCTAAAGTCATATCTGCTCCGTCCACACCTTTGCTTCTGGCCTCAGGTAAAACCACAGACAGCTGTTCTTATGCCGACAGCTGTGTTTTCCATGCTAATGCTATGTGCTAAGTGTTTGTAACCATGAGCCCCTGAGTGTCCTCAACTTTTAGAACCTGATCACATTGTACTGGCCTCAGCACCTTACAGTAGCCAGTAATAAATAATGAAGTGAGGTGGAGGAGATCTTTCATAAACACTGTACATTATGGATCACTAATAAGGTGGTCATTCTATAATAATTGTTATGTAATTCTATGGTAATAATGCCTTTGTAAATGCTTATTGCAAATAACGGATGGCTAATAATTTGGTAGGTTTCTAAGGTCAAATATTTTGATGTAATTCCATTGTAATAATGTCTTTGTAACCGTTGATTACAAGTAACGGATCACTAATAGGCGGCTGTGGCTCAGTTGATAGAGTGGGTCGCCCAATGACTGAGAGGTTGGCGGTTCGCGTCCCGGCTCTGGCTGTCCACATGTCGAAGTGTCCTTGGGCAAGACACTGAACCCTGATTTAGGCCCCCAGTAGGACTGACCTTTGACCTTAGAAAGCTACTGGTGTATGAGTGTGTGTGTGTGAATGGGTGAATGAGAGGCTAATGTAAAGTGCTTTGAGCACCATGAAGGTGGAAAAGAACTATATAAGTGCAGTCCATTTACCATTTAATAAGCAGGGCTGGAACGGGCCGGTACACAGTTCCGGTAAAATATTTGCGGCCGGAACAGAAGGTAGCTGTCCAGATCCTGTATTAAATCAAGAAAATGACGCCTGAAGTGTGAAATATAGACTGTATAATCTCCACAGATGACGAACAGTTCATTTGTCCCCCCCATAGACATAGCCAGGTCCATTTTTGGGGTGATTAAGCAAAATAAACAAAAAGAAAAATGTGAACAGTCAGAAATACACCCCTGCCTTGAAATGGTTCAATCCCTTCAAACCTAGTAAAGTGACAAATATGAAGAAAATTATGTTATGGCTTAATGTTATCAGTAATGTGTCATTTCTTTCTTTGTTGAAGTTACTATGTGTTTGTGTTTGTAGTTTATTGTAATAGACACCTGATAACTGTAATAAAAATCATCCAAAACTGATTTAAAACCATAAAACTTCATCGGCGGTTCATGCGTACAGTTAAATGGTAAATGGACTGCACTTATATAGTTCTTTTCCACCTTCATGGTTCAAAGCTCTTTACATTAGCCTCACAGTCACCCATTCACACACACTCACACACCAGTAGGTTTCTAAGGTCAAAGGTCAGTCCTACTGGGAGACTAATGTACTATTCACACGGGATTATTAGTATTACCTATGGACCACTGGTAATTCACCATTACCTTAGCAGAGGCAGTGGCAAACAGTGACTGAATCTATCTGAATCATTTGTGGCGGAATTATTACTGAGCAAATTACGGACATGGCGCATTCGCACGAGACTAAGAACTCAGACATTCTCCGTAATTGTTCCAAATTACCAGTGGTCCGTAGGTAACACTTATCTCGTGCAAATAGGACATAAGTCAGCGTTCAGTGTCTTTGCCCAAGGACATTTCGACACATGGACAGCCAGTGTCGGAATGTGACCCACCGACCCTTTGGTCAATGGACGACCCGCTCTACCAACTGAGCCCCCCCCCCTAGTGTTACCAGTTCCGGCAAGACTTTTAAGCCACTTTCACCCTCCCATTCTCATGTTGTTAAAATGTTTTATTTTTCTTGTGCCTTCGAAGTTGTTTTCATATTATGTTTGTTATGTGTGACGGAAACACCAAGAGACTATCTTTACTGTGTCCATTTTTTTAAGGCTGAAATCAATAATAATCTTTAATTAAAGGACTACTCAATGATACAACATAAACATCACTGATGTCTCTCCTTGTGTAACGGACCACGGAGAACCCAAGTGCAAAACAGGAGGCGTGCGTAAAAGTCCCAGCAGTAGTTTATTCTCACACAGTTCGGTAATACAATACAGATGAGTGAGGAAGAGTCCCCTTTAAAGTCTCTCAGGGCTGGAATGTACTTATCCAGACAGAGCACGGGTGATCTCCTCCGGTCTGAGAGCGAGACTGGATTCAGGCCGGTTCCGGTCCAAGGTCGGGGCTGGCGGCGGGTCTCGTAGTCGGGGTTCGTTCCAGGGTCAGGGCAGGCGGCGAGAGGCTTAACAGGTTCCGGTCCAGGTTCGGTGACAACAAAGACAGGCAGGGATCACAGGCAGAAAACAGAGGTCGGACAGAAACGGGACTGGTACACGGAATACGGGAAATACAGGTTGCTGGAGAATCAGAGGAACAGGTCATGATAATCTGGCACAGAGTCAGGTCTGAATGCAGACTATATACTTCTCACCTGATGAGATCAGCTGCCCTCACCAGGTGAGTTGCATCAGTGATTGGCCAGGGAGACAGAACAGGGTGAAAGGTGAGGAACAGAGACACAGAACAGAGAAAACACACAGCCAGAACAGAAAACAGAAAACACAAGGAACGGAACATGACACCTTGAATGCATTAAATCTAAAATAATGACAATATGTGAAATATGTAGGTAGTGGAATAGTCAGACAGTCAAGTTAATATGAAGGAAATAAAATCAAAAAGTTTTCAGACAAAATACAGGTACTTGACGATACAAAGACATTATTAACATTTACAATTACATCAAAATGACCAAGTTATTAGAGAAAACAACAGCTTAACAATAGGTACATTTGCTTGTTAACAAACACATGCTATACACAAGATGTACCCATAGAACATCATTAATCTAATTTTAAAATGAATATTATAATATTTTAATATTATGAATTTTTTTTCCAGATGGTCATGAGCCACTGACAGTGAAGCAGTTTGTGAAGCACGTCATGGAGCTGCACACCACCAACACCTTCTCCAAAGAGTTTGAGGTGTGTGACAAAAAACTGCAGCTTTTTATCAAGGTTTTTATGATTTTTTTTTTCACACAGACTTTTCCCATCAGGGCAACGTGAACAGCCACAAAATATATTTAATATTCTCTGATAGAACAGTGTCAATAATTCAGTTCAGTTCAATTTTATTTCCAGCACAAAATCAGCAAAACATCAAGGCATCAAAAAACAAAAAATTGCATTCAGAAAAGGAGCAGGAAGCAGAAAAATGTATTATTATAAACTCCGCCCCCTTTTTTTAAAACAACTAATAATCAAACTAATGCTTCCTTTGCTTTAACACAATTTTTTGTCCATTTACCATTAACACAAAGCATCCATACAAACTATTTATACACACATTTATTTACAAGTCACTTCACACAATCTAATTTGTTTTATCAACTGTAAGTATTTTTATATTCACTTGAAATTTACTACAAATACAGTATTTATTAAATTTGATAACATCTAATTAGGATAGTCTATTAATTTATTGCAATAATATCTTATTTAATGTATTCGTCTACATTATAACTAAATGTATTATTAATAATAACAATAATGAATTCGATTTATATAGTGCTTTTCTATGTACAAATTTTCACTCATGCAGATGATGTTCTATATTTTGTTATATGTGATTTATTCATCTTTTTAAAAGCACAAATTGAAGAAGACTTTTTTGTTTTAGAATTTGATCCAGATTATTCTCCAGGTGTTCCCCCTAACAGAGAAACACTGCCTTTTTATTTGTTGTACACCTCATTTTCCTAAAAACTTCAGTTTTCCTTAAGTTAAAGTTGTTCAGTTGTTCAACCAACTGAACTCATGTTCTTGTGGATCGTGTGTTTCAATAGTTGGTAACTCATTTGTCACAGCTCGTTAATGCGCTTCCATATCTCAATTAACTTCATGATTTTAAGCATTTCATTTAATACCAGTGCTGTCAAATGATTAGAATTTTAATCAGATTAATCACAGGGTTGCTTTTGGTTCATTTTGTTTAATGTGTATGTAGGTCTAATTAAAATAATGACATTAACCCTTTAGCTGCTGATGTGTCAGTGCTGACACATTCTGAATGGATGGTTTAGTTTAAATATTCAGAAAAATGTTCCCTTTTACTGAGTTTTGTTCATAAAAAGGTGCCAAAAAGCAACCGATTTAGAAAAAACAAAAAGCCTAAACTAAAACTACAGATTACAATACTAATTATTTCTTTGGTTCTTTTTTTTATTTTTTTTTACTTCATTCTAATGAATATTTTTGCAGGTATTCTGTTCATTTTTCCCAATTTCTTTGTTCCTGTTACTTTTTTATTTTGTTGGTTTATTATTCACTTTTGTTAATTTTATTGATCAGTTTGACTGTTTTTGTTCATTTTGTCGTGTTTCTTTTTTGACTGTGGAACTTCTTCAGTCTGACGAGTTAAAGGGTTAATCATGTTTAAATATTAATTTTTAATCTATTTTGTGTTTTATTTTACCCTCGACAAAAACCAAAATTACTTCAGTTTTTCCGTTAATACTCACAAAACCAGTGTTTTTATTCATTCACTGTTTACTTTCCATTCTGTTTTAGTCACATGATCCAAACACTCATTACTAAACGACTGCAAAACGATTGTTTCTGATGACTTTTGATGGTCTAATAATGTTTCTATGACTATTATGAACTAAGCTATAATCATTCATTATAGGTGCATATATGTAATGCCTTATTATTAGTGCTATCAGATGATTAACCTGTTTAATCAGATTAATCACAGGGGTGCTTTTGGATTTAATTGGATTAATCATGACTAAATATTCATTTTTAATCTGTATTAATTGTTTTTAATTTAGCATGAACAAACATACTCAAGAAAGAAGTAAATATATTTGCATTGAACATGTTTGTCCAAATTGGCTGATGCATTACCCTAGCGTTAGCATTACCCTAGCGTTAGCATTATCCTGGTGCTACAGTAGCATTAGCCTGTGTGGTACCGTATGTGGTATTTTGATCTGGAAGTGTTTCAGTGAAAAGAAAATTCAGTCAGAACACGTTGTCAGTTGACTGTTCTGTCTCAGTCTTTTTTTTTTTTTTTTTTTTTTTTTTTATAAAACTCAAATTTACCACAACATACATAAAAAGGATACAAACATATATAGAAAACATGCTAAAATCAATTAAAATCCCCCCTAAAAATAAACTAATACAGAAAAATTATGAAAAGTCCAAAGCACATTCAAAAACTCTTTTAAAATGCAGAAAAAAAACCACCAAAAAATCATTATATGCAATTAACATGTTTATTCAACACCTTCAACAGTTTTAACAAAACAACTGCAAATAACTGATGGATCATCATGATGATTGATTCAATGGCGTTAATGGGTTAATTTTGACAGATCTGCTTGAAAATGAATATTCATGATTAATCAGATTAACCTACACTAGCCCTGCGATTAATCTGTTTTAAAAAAAAGTGTCACAGTTTGACAGCACTAATATTAAGTCAAAAACAGCTCATTGTAACTCAAGCCTTCATTTGTAGAATTTTATGATGTGGTTTAAAATGACACAGCTACAAAAAATGAGTGTTTTATTTCCACTTAGCATCACCTCACTGTGTATTTGAACCCCATTTACCTGAACCTGCACTGACTGTCTGTCTGTCTGTCTGTTTATGTGTCTATCTGTCTGTCTGTCTACCTGTCTACATGTCTGTCTGTGTGTGTGAGATTATCCGTCTGTCTGTCTCTGTATGTCTGTCTGTCTGTGTCTGTTTATCCGTCTGTGTATGTCTGTCTGTCTGTCTGTCTGTCTGTGTATGTCTGTCTGTTTATCTGTCTGTGTATGTCTGTCTGTTTATCTGTCTGTGTATGTCTGTCTGTTTATCTGTCTCTCTGTATTTGTCTTTCTGTCTGTCTGTGTCTGTTTATCCGTCTGTGTATGTCTGTCTGTCTGTGTATGTCTGTCTGTTTATCTGTCTCTCTGTATATGTCTTTCTGTCTGTCTGTCTGTGTCTGTCTGTGTCTGTCTGTCTGCCCCTCCCCTCTCCTTCCACCACCTCCACCTCCATCGTGGTGCTTTGTGCTTCTTCTTCTCCACCTCCATTAGATTGTCAAAGAGTCCTATGAGGTAAGACCTTCCACCGTCTACAAATGCACACGCTCTTGTCTTTGGTTTGGTTTTTGCAAATTAAGAAAAGTCTTAATTGTTAACCATCACACCCCGCCACCCCCACCCCCACCTCAACCACCACCACCCCCTGTTCAGCCAGTTTGTGTAATTAACACTGCACAAACTGCCCTTTAACACTGATAGGGCAGATCTCCCTTGAAAAAGAGATAATTGATCTCAATGGGACACACCTGGGTAAATAAAGGTTAAAAAATGTAAGAAGTTTTTCATTTTATTTCATAATAAACTTATAAACTGTCCAAATGCACTGAAATTACAATTACTCTTCTTTAACAAGATAGATAGATAGATAGATAGATAGATAGATAGATAGATAGATAGATAGATAGATAGATAGATAGATAGATAGATTGATAGAGGGAGAGAGGGAGGGACGGACAACGGACGGACAGACAGACAGGACTAGGGTACACCCTGTATGAGTCTCCAGTTCATCTCAGGACTGAACATATATAGACAAACAATCACTGTCACATTCACACCTATGGGTGATTTAGATTAACCAGTTAACTAGTTAACCAGTTAACCTATCAGTGCATGTGTTTGGATGGTGGGAGGAGCCAGAGTACCTGGAGAAAACCCACGCAGACACGAGGAGAACATGTAAACTCCACACAGAAAGGTCTGGTGTGGGAATAGAACCAACAACCTTCTGTCTGTGAGGCACCAGTGTTAACTACTGATGAAAACAACAGGAGGGTTCATATTTGTTGACCCATTAATTCTGTACATGTAAATAATTTGTGTAAAATACAGTTCTTCAACTTTCCATGGCCTGAAGATGAAGATCTTCTACAACATTTATTCACCAGTAAAACCCATGGAGTTGAATCAATGACAGTGTTTCCACACTGAGTTTTATGTTCACTTATGTCATGTTATATTTGACTGAAAAAGACACTTTTTCTTTGTTCTTTTTGTCTGTTTTTACTTAATTACCTTAAACTTTTCCCCAAACTTTTACACACATCTACACGATCAGAAGAAAACGAATGATTTTCACTAGAAAATGTGCAAAATTCACAGTATAATACATGATGATGAATGGATTAAAATGTTAATTGAAGAGAAAAAAAATGCAGTTGTGAAATGTGATAAAAGCAGCACTGGGTGTTTTTACGTGTTTAAATAATGTTGTGTGCATGATGTGTTTTGTTTCAGGAGGTCCAGGCGTGTACGGTGGACATGGGCATCACCGCCGACACTTCCAACCACCCCGACAACAAAAGCAAGAACAGATACATCAACATTTTAGCCTGTACGTCACTTTTCCACTTAGATTTACTTCCCCATTCCCACTTATGGGAGTGTTCTCTACTTGGCTCTATGGCTCCAAGCTCCGCCCACAGCTCTGCTTTAAACTCACTCAGCACTCACCTTTATCGTCACACTGCTCTGGTGACATCACTCCACACTAGCTCAAGAAAGAACTTTAAAAACCCAGTGGGAAAAAGAAGAAATCTTGAGGAGAACCACACTGAAGAACAGATCCACTCCAGGCTATAGATGATCCTAGGGCAGCTTAGACTGAACTATGACTTCAGTCTGTTTTTAACTAAACTGACCATAGGCTTTCTCATACAGGAATGTTTTCAACCTAAGTTTAAATTGTTGAACTCTTTAACATTAAATGGAAGCTGGTTGCATAAGACAGTAACCATGGTAACTAAAGGTTCTAGCTCCTACTGTACTTTTAGAAACCCTAGGAACTTTCAATAAACCTGCATTCTGAGAACGAAGGGTTTTATTGGGTTGGTACGGAACCAGATCATCTTTAAGATAAGAGGGGCCCATACCATTAATGGTTTTATATGTAAGGAGGAGGATTTTAAATTCAATTCTAGACTCAACTGGTAGCCAATGAAGGGTTTGGAGCACAGGGGTGATAGGGTTAGGGGTCAGGGGTCAGGGTTTGGAGCACAGGGGTGATAGGGTTAGGGGTCAGGGGTCAGGGTTTGGAGCACAGGGGTGATAGGGTTAGGGGTCAGGGGTCAGGGTTTGGAGCACAGGGGTGATGTGTTCTCTTCTATTAGATCCTGTTAATAATCTTGCTGCTGCATTTTGAACCAGTTGAAGCTTTTTAGGGAATATTTAGGACACGCTACAAGTAAGGAGTTACAATAATCTAATCATGATGTAACAAATGCATGAATTAATTTTTCTGCAGTCGTTTTAGACAGAATATTCCTAATTTTGGCTAATGTTGCGCAGGTGAAAGAAGGCTGTTCTGCAAGTTTGGTTAATGTGCATTTTGAATGAAAGATCTGGATCAAATAATTTTTAACTGTGGCACTGGGTGTTACAGTTAAGTTGTCTACAGTAACTATCTGGTCAGTTAGGGAGTCTCTCGCATTTTTAGGACCAATTATAACGACTTCAGTTTTTTCAGGGTTCAGTAAAAGATAATTGGCACTCATCCAAATTTTTATGTCTTGGACACATGTACTTAGTTTATCTATTTGTCTGGTCTGATCAGGTTTAATCGATAAATATAGCTGTGTGTCATCCGCATAACAATGAAAATTAATGCTATAATTTCTAATGATGTTACCTAAAGGGAGCATATATAGTGTAAACAAAATAGGCCCATGGACTGACCCTTGGGGCACGCCATAATTAACTCTGGAGGACTGCGATGATTGTTGATTAACGTGAACAAATTGGTAGCAATTAGATAAATATGATTTAAACCAGCAGAGGGCTGCTCCTCTAATACCTATATCACATTCTAATCTGTGCACTAAGATACTGTGGTCAATGGTGTCAAAGGCTGCACTAAGGTCTAATAACACCAGGACCGATATTAATCCGACGTCAGCGGCTAATAATAAGTCATTAGTAACTTTAACTAACGCTGTTTCAGTGCTATGATGGGCACGAAAGCCAGACTGAAACTGTTCAAATAAACTATTATCCTGCAGGAATTGGCACAGCTGTTTAACTATTACTCGTTCTAAAACCTTTGACAGGAAGGACAGATTGGATATAGACCTATAAATGGCTAGAATGTCAGGATCTAGGGTAGGCTTTTTCAGAATTGGTTTAATAACAGCATATTTAAATGACTGTGGCACATATCCAGTAATTAATGAAGTGTTAATTATATTTAGGACAGTGCTAATAATTAGGGGCAGAATCTGTTTAAAGAGTTTTGTAGGAATTGGATTTAAGAGGCAGGTGGCTGATTTGGAAGACATGATAATAGATATGTCATCAGTTTGGTCTACAGTGGTGAAATTATTTAGTGTTACATAGGGATTTATAAAAAGGTGTAAGTTTGAAACCTAGGCCCTGAGTCGCTAAACAAGGCAGACAAACTCGCACCGAAAAATGACACAAGAGGAACTTAAATACTACACAGAACAGGTGGAACACATGAGGATTAATTAAAAGGGGCAGGACAACACAAGGGCCAGGAAGTAAAACGAGACAAAGTGAACATGAACCAACATGTCACAATAAAAGCCCAGACACTAACAATGACAGAAATACCAGGAAGACATAAAAATAAGACAGAACACAACACCTTAGACTGGATCCATGACAATTATAACATAAAAAGTCAAAATTCCAAGTCACTAAGCATAACCAGAATTAATCCATATATAAAGTGCTCTGGGTTATAAGGCGCACTGTTGGTTTTGGAGAAAATTCAAGTATTTTAAGTGTGCCTTATAGTCTATATTACTGTAGTTTTTCAGTGCGAAGAAGATGGCGATGCCTGTGAGTTTGAACACAGAGGTTGGTCAGTGGACATTTTCAAGTCATTTCATGTACAGGACAATTCAAGGGGCTTTACATAAAACATTTAAGAAAATTAAAATGATTAAAATGCATTAAATGACAATTAAAATAAGACAATTCATCTTTTAATTAATTAAAAGACCATTAATAATGTCAGTAAAAGCTCCAGTGAACAGTAATGTTTTCAGCCTGATTTAAATGAACCGACAGTTTTTGTCAGACCTCAGGTGTTCAGGTGAGGAGCACAACAACTGAATGATGCTTCACTTTCAGAGTCCTTATCATTTAACACTGAAAGGCATCTTACTCCTATCAGTGTTGAATAAACTCTGACAGAATCAGTTTACTTTAATATATGACACTGACAGTGTAAAACCTATTAATTTGCCACAACTGGACATGATCTGGTTCCTTTTTACTCTGTTGTTGGAATAGCTGTGAAAGAGTTAAAATACTTTTACACTGCATTTTCAACACTGTGTGATGAATATGTTTTTTTCTTTTAGACGACCACAGCAGAGTGAAGCTGTCCAACAGTTTAGACCGAGAAGGAAAATGTGGAGACTACATTAATGCAAACTTTGTGGATGTAAGTATATTTCAGTGTTCTGTTACTGACACTTAAGTATTGTTGTATTAGGGTTAGGGCTAACCCTAGTAGCAGTACTTAGCATTGTACTTAGCATTTACTATCACTACACTATTTAACCCTTGTGCGGTCCTTCGTAAAAGGCACACTGGCTGTGTCCTACAATCGGGTCTTAAAAACCCAGATTCCAAAGTTCAGTTCCATAGACTCATCACCCCACCCCCCGAGGATATATTACTGTTTTCAGTAGTAAGCAATGGCATCCTACATTACGTATAAAAAGGTACATTTGTGAACCACCGGGTCTCTTTGACCCGAAGGACCGCACAAGGGTTAAAAGTTGAATTAACACTGAATATACTGGAAATTACCAATTTATTTTTGTTTTGTTTGATGTAAATTTTCAATGGGTTACGGCAGTTTATTACAAAATAAAAATGAATTGATTACATTCTGTGCCTTTATTACTATATATATATATATATATATATATATATATATATGATGATAACAGTGTTGTACCTGAACGCGTTCATTGAACGATCGTTCATGAACTATATCATATTTTTAACAAACGTGAACGACTCGTTCACTTTTGCCAAATGAACAGGAAGTTGTGAACGTGGTTATTCTGTCATTTATTGAACTGTGCTCTTATTTAGTTCACATTTCGTTCTTATCACGTTGTAATTATTGAGTCCTATAAGGAATAAAATGGAATCAAAACACAGCATTATCATAGATGAGAGAGAGAGAGAGAGAGAGAGAGAGAGAGAGAGAGAGAGAGAGGGGTGCAGAGAGTTTTTGGGAGCAGAGAAAAAGAGTTAAATGTACAGAGTGTGACCAGAGCAGGTGTTGTCCCGTTCTTGTAAATAAACATTGAAAATGAAGCTTAGTGAAACCACTCCTTGTGTTCTAAGAACCTGCAGAGGGAAGTTAACCCTGGGGTAAGGTACTTACTTCCGCCCTGGAGAGGCGGCATTTTCCCCTGATTTCCTGACTACAGGATAACGTCAGAAACGGTTAATAATAAGTTTACAATAATAACACAAAAAATAACGAAAAAGTTCATTTTAGGATCCATGAACTTCTAGTTGATAATTTGGAAGAATGAACGATGAACTGAACTAATTCATATTGACTAACTTCAACTGAACTTTGAACTAGTTCCTAATCAAGGTGAACTTTCCCAACACTGGATGATAATCACATTATTATGGGCGGCTGTGGCTCAGTTGGTAGAGTGGGTCGCCCAATGACCGAGAGGTTGGCGGTTCGCATCCCGGCTTGGCTGTCCACATGTCCACATGAATGAGAGCTTTGAACCATGAAGGTGGAAAAGAACTATATAAATGCAGTCCATTTACCATTATCAGTTATAACTCACGAACAGAAATTTCAGATTGGAACTAAACGATGCAGAATGAAGATTTCTACATTTATCATCAGTGCTGTTATCATTATGACCAATAGTCTTTGAGATCTCTGCAGGTCAAAGGTGACATGTCGCAAAGTTAACTTGTGTAACACTGTTGGTGTGTGTCAAACATAGACATATGATGCTATAATAAATAAATACTGGATATATTATCATAATATTAAACCCACACTGATATATACATATCATGAAATTATCAATATTCCAAAAGGTCAAAGGTCAAGGTTGCATTTAGCAGAAAGGTCAAAATCACACTATTGGCTCTAATTCAAGAACGGGTTGTCATAGAAATGTGAGATTAACACAAAATACTCTTTGTTTAGTGTTATTTTGGAGCCATGGCTGTGTTTGTGTGTGTTTGCCGTGCAGGGTTATGAGCGCACCAGGGCCTACATCGCAGCTCAGGGGCCCCTCAGGGCCAGCAGAGATGACTTCTGGAGAATGATCTGGCAGCAGAACGTCGGAGTTATCGTCATGATCACAAACCTCAAAGAGAAAGGACGGGTAAAGCCACGCCCACATTCGCAAAACTGACGCCATGTTCAGCCACATTCACTAATAAATGTTCAAAATGCCTCAACTTTGTCATTTTGTTGAGAATAAACGTCCAAAATATCAGAAGTTTTTCATTTAATTTTGAAATAAACAGCCAAAATGTCAGAACTACCACCTCAGTAATAGTTGTTTCATCATTTTGACTAAACTATTCTAAGATCAAACAGACACAGTGGTGTTTTTTATTGATCCAGGACTCATTCACTAATAGTTTGGTTCATTTACAGATTAAAAATCCCTTTAACTTCCAGCAAATGTTAAAAAAAAAGAACTGACAGGTTTTTGTGTGGACAGACCAAGTGTGATCAGTACTGGCCTGAAGAGAAGCAGCAGCAGGAGGAGTACGGCTCCTACCAGGTGACGCTGAAGAGCTGCAGCAACACAGCATATTACACACTGAGGACGTTTACCATCATTGACACTGCAGCCAAGGTAACACACACACACACACACACACACACACACACTAATACACACACACATTAATACACACACACTAATACACACTTTTTTACTTTATCTTTTAATTTTAAAATGCATTTTTTCAAATTTTATTATTTTGTTAATCATTTTTACTTTTGTTGGTTTTTTTTTTAAATTATTTATATATTTATGTATTTATTTTTGCACACTCTGATCAGCCATGTCCTGTTTGTTCCTCCAGTCGTCTCAGAAAAGACCTGAACACACAGTCGTCCAGTATCACTACACCCAGTGGCCTGACATGGGCGTCCCAGAATACACTCTGCCTGTCCTGTCCTTCATCAGAGCATCGTCTCAGGCCCGATCACAGGAGATGGGACCTGTCCTAGTACACTGCAGGTACACTGTAAAAAATACAGAAAAACTACTGCTGTTTTTACGGGAAAAAAACTGTCAGCTGTGGTGATTAGAACGATACTGTAAAAATATAACAAACCATGAAGAGATTTACAGAGTGACATGTGGGAATAACTGTTAAAACATGTAGATTTAACATTTTAAACATGTATATTTATATTTTAAACATGTAGATTTAACATTTTAAACATGTATATTTATATTTTAAACATGTAGATTCAACATTTTAAACATGTATATTTCATATTTTAAACATGTATATTTATGTAGATGCATCTCTCCACCTCATCAGCCATAACCATAACAACCAGTACAAACTAAGGGCAGATCGTAGCGTCATTTAAATGTCTTTGTTCCAGTGCTGGTGTTGGAAGGACTGGAACTTACATCGTGATCGACAGCATGCTGCAGCAGATCCAGGATCAGGGGACGGTCAATGTTCTGGGGTTCCTCAAACATGTTCGCACTCAGAGGAACTTCCTGGTTCAGACCGAGGTGAGGGAGCACACGCCCACCTCCTGCATTTCACCCCATTATGGTACACATACTTATTGTGTCTGTTTCGTTGCCATAGGAACAATATGTGTTTATCCACGATGCGCTGGTGGAGGCCATCCTGGGCCGTGACACCTCGGTGACCTCTGACCTCCTGCACACTTATGTGTCTGACCTCCTGACCCCTGGGTTGTCGGGCAGGACACGTATGGACAAACAGTTCAAAGTAAAGTATTTAAATTATTGATATTTAAACCAGTGTTTCCCAACCACTATGATCCAGTTTGACCTGACTGGTACTGATGGTACTGATGGTACTGATGGTACTGATGGTACTGACGGTACTGATGGTACTGACTGGTACTGATGGTACTGACTGGTACTGACGGGTAGTGGTGTTTTTGCAGTTGATCAGTCAGCGTCAGGCTAAGCACGCAGACTACAGTACTGCCCTGAGGGAAGGCAACGCTGACAGGAACAGGCCCAAAGCTCTGATGCCCGGTAAGTAGAGACACGCCCACTTCACACCATAGGTGGATTATATAGTCTGTGACGACCGACTGCTTTTTTTAACTAGCCTGCCCACAACAAATATATTTGAAAAGGACGCACCCGACCCGCATTTTTAAACAGTAGTGAGTGGTCATTATGAACATCACATGACCATACTCACATACCTGCATTTATTTATGTGTTAAAGGTGTCATTCCATGGTTATTTCATTAATATTACTATGTTCTCCATTGTTATTGAATACATAGTGTGTTGGTTCTATTTAAAAATGTCTGGATTGTTTTGTTTCCAGCTGTTTTTTCATGGTAGAAAAGTTACTTGAGGTACTTGGTACTTGAGTTCATCCACTTACATGTCTATGACGCGGTCACGAGGTGTCTCTGATTGGCTCAGAATGCGTGAAGGAACACCCCCCCCTCCCCTCTTGCTGTGTATGTATTTACCTTTACCAGAGTAGCATCCAGCTAGGTTTCGTGCTGTTGCTTGTTCTGAAAACATGCAGGGAAAAAAACTGGCTTTATTTCCACATGAACCAGTTTGATCCGCTATTTTTTTCCCAGTTTGTGCAGCAGCTACTGTGGCTCAGTCTTCTCTTGTAGATGCTAATGCTAATGCTACTTCAGATTTGCTGCCGGAGATGGGTTTAACCCCACGTGGGTGACGCTAAAGTCCATCTGACGTCAGATGGACTGGCTTTTTCTGCATCCCTGATTCCTCTTGTTGTTTTTTGTCAATGTGGAGCCAGTGGAGGCAACAAAGGAGCATGTGTTGGTAAGTCTGGGTGAGCCATCACCACGGTAACGCTGGGTGAGCCATCAGATTCCAAAAGGAGCGTGGAAAAGTGGTTTTCAGTGGATTACACCTTTAAAATCCGATGTCATTGCTCATGTGTTGTTAATATGCTGAGAAAATATTTTTGTTCTGCTTCATCGTTCAAAAGTTATCAACGCTAACGCAGCATCTAAACCAGGGGGCGACAACCTGTAACACCCAAAGAGACATTTGAACCTGGTTTCCATGGAAACAAAAACACTGGGAGCCGCTCATCATCTTTAAAAATCTCAGTGAATGTGTCCCAAACCTTACTTTTTTTGCTTGTATGTTTCCGGAGCTTCCACTCTCCAAACTTCACAGAAAGTCAGTTCATAAAGTTTATTTACCAGGTTATTTTAATATTTATCTCAAACAACAAATGACCAGACCGACTGCAACCTGAATATCATTAAAAATATTTTTCATTGACCAGCATCTGACCGCAGGCACCCGGTCACTTCAGGTCCGCCCGCACCCGCACATTACTGGTCTGCACCAGGAAATGCAATTATTATTGGGCCTGTTTACATGACAGTTTTTATTCCTATTTAATTCCAAAATCAGATGAACCTTGTAAACACCTAATTCCAGTTGAAAATGACTATTCCCAATTAAACTGAATTCAGAATAAAGTCAGTGGTTTATTCCACTCCATTCTGAGTTAGATAATTCCTCTGAGATGGAAACAGTTAATTCCTCTTTAACCGTTTAACCTCTGATCAGAGCATGTGAACGGCGCTGAGCGAATGCAGAGCGCAGTGGAGCGCGATAAATCTGAGAGTGCAGAGCGGATTTCAATTTAAAAAGCCAGAGCGAGATTTTTGTTTCGCTGCCGTTTGTTCCAATACAAGTTAATGATGTGAACAACTACAGCAGGTCTTCGAGTTATGGACCAGTTGTGGTACCATGCTGGCCATGTAACCCGAATTTCCACATAGATTGTAATTTACCCTTCCTGGTCCACTTTACAAACCGGCTGGTACCCGTGTACATTAGACCTGGAACCAGATCCATGATTAAACACAGCGTTGACGATAAAGGTGAGTGGAGAGCAGAGCTGTGGGCGGAGCTTTGAGCCATAGAGCCAAGTAGAGAACACCCACATAAGCAGAAGTAGAGAACACCCACATAAGCAGAAGTAGAGAACACCCACATAAGCAGAAGTAGAGAACACCCACATAAGCAGAAGTAGAGAACACCCACATAAGCAGAAGTAGAGAACACCCACATAAGCAGAAGTAGAGAACACCCACATAAGCAAAAGTAGAGAACACCCACATAAGCAGAAGTAGAGAACACCCACATAAGCAGAAGTAGAGAACACCCACATAGGCAGAGGTAGAGGACACCCACATAGGCAGAAGTAGAGAACACCCACATAAGCAGAAGTAGAGAACACCCACATAAGCAGAAGTAGAGAACACCCACATAGGCAGAAGTAGAGAACACCCACATAAGCAGAAGTAGAAACCACCCACATAAGCAGAAGTAGAGAACACCCAAAAAAGCAGAAGTAGGGAACACCCACATAAGCAGAAGTAGAGAACACCCACATAAGCAGAAGTAGGGAACACCCACATAAGCCAGAACTGTTTGGTGCTCAGTTCCGTTCTCATGCCTTGGTGTCTGACTCAGGTGGCCTGGCCAGTTGACCTATGCAGGACCATTACCCACATTTGGGTTCTTCAAATATTTGTCTTTTCTTACATTTCTCCATACTTGGTTTTGCTGGGGTTAAAATTTAGATTAATTTGACTTTTTATCTCAGAATTTTGAGTTTTTATCACATGAGTTTGACTTTCTTAAAGGTTGATTTAGCAGAATAAGAGTGTGTTTTGTTCCATGTTACAAGTTCAATTCAATTCAATTTTATTTATAAAGCCCTAAATCACAACAAAGTCGTCTCACAGGGCTTTACAAAAACACAATCAACTACAGGGATACATGAAAAGTCCCAGGCATCCCCTGTCCTTAGACCCTCCCCCTGTCCTTAGACCCTCCTTCTCGGCAAGAAAAAACTTCCAAACCCAGTGGGAAAAAGAAGAAATCTCGAGGAGAACCACATTGAAGGACAGATCCACTCCCATGGACGGACAGACTATAGATGAACGTCCATGTATAAATGAAGGAGGGGGGGCTGGTCCAGACAGGCAGGGGCGGTGGTCCGGGGTCACAGGTCGGCACAGGCGAGATACTCCAGTTCCTGTCGTCCATGGCTCCCGTGCAGACACTGTCAGGAGAGCCACCACTCCCCCCAGGGGGGGAGGGGGGAAAGGGGACACCAGGTGACTAGTTATGAACAGACTTGGTATGAAAGATATATTATAAAAATGACAGAAACAGGTGTGAGGGAGAGAAAGAGAAGAAAGAACTCAAGTCAACGAGGTTGGGAGTCATTGTGACTGTTTAGTTTTGCTAAATGCACCTTATAGTCCAGTGCGCCTCATATATGAAAAACCTAATTAAAAAAAGAAAAAAGAAACCATTCATTGACAGTATATTGACAGTATATATATATATATATATATATATATATATATATATATATATATATATATATATATATTGAAGATGCTTGTATTCATTAGTAGTCCGGTTATGAAAGAATGTGGACAACTTTTGATTCTCTGTGTGTTTTTTTTGTTTTTTTTACTACAGTGGAGAGGTCAAGGGTCAGTCTGACCTCATCTGAAACAAATTCCACAGGGTACATCAACGCATCATATGTCACGGTAAGAAGGTTCGAGGAGCAGATGTCATGTCCACACACTGGGATCATTTAACTTGTGAAGTGAAGCAGCACAGTGCTGAAGGGAAAACAGATTTAATAACACAACCAAATCAAGACAGAAACAGAAACAAACTACAAGAAGACTAAAACACAAAAACACCTGGGGGATAGATCAGCCAGAGTCCGTGGTGATGATGAATGTCCAGGTTATGGAGGTGACATTATAGAATGGTCCCGCACTGGCAACTGTAAGCCTTACTGCTTTTATAGCCACAGATGAGGAACAGCTGCAGCTGCGCAGTGCGGGACCAGGTGAGTGTGGAGATGACTGGGGGAAAGGTCACCGGAGTGGAGGTCATGACAATTATTATTATTATTAGTAGTAGTAGTAGTAGTATTAATAATAATAATAATAATAATAATAATAATAATAACAACAATAATAATAATAATAATAATAATAATAATAATAATAATAATAATAATAATAATAATAATAATAAGGACAAACAAAATAATACGTGTGGTTCCGGTCACCCGACCGACCCAATTTTTTTACAACGAAAATGCCGACTATGTAAACATTTTATCAGTTTGTCAAAATAAATTAAATATAATGAAGCGGTCGACTGCCGACTCTTATCTTCAAAATTCCCAATGACTGATGATGAGAGAATTTATTTCTCCGTATTTAGTCCGTATTCATGTTTACCAACATCTGTCACCTGTCTGACCACCGTGATTTATGACTAGCGACAAACGACGACCATATACATGGTGTCCATGTCCATCAAAACAACCCTCAATGCATGTGATTGCTGCGCCAGTTTTGATTGGCTGTTGGCCTCTTGATGAACCTTTCGTACATGGTCTGTTAATTTCCCACTCACTTCACACCAGAGTCCTGCACGGGTTCGAGTACCCGTGGGTGACCCGTGGGTGAACCGCAGATTTTCACGAAACGGGTGAAAAATGTATGGCAAGCCAAAGTGTTCACATAGCCGCGCGTTGTGTTTATCATATCACGCGTGCCAGAACGCGTTTTGGCACGCTATCACGCGTTACATTACGCGTTCGGCAACGCGGTCTAGCACGCGCTCTGTAATGCGTTCTAGCACGCGTAATGGCGCACGCAATGGCACGCGTTTTGCAATGCGTCATGGAACGCGTGCTAGAACGCGTGCTATATGGTAATGATCTTCTCCCACTGATTTTCTCCGCCAATTAATTTGTAGTGCTTCCAGCCAATCACTGTTCAACACAACGAGTCCAGAATAACTGAGCACTGATCTGACCTTCACAAACAGGGCCGGATCTAGCTCTGCCCACTTGGAGGGGCATGTGGTTTGGCAGGAGGGGCATGAACTGGGGGGTGTCAAATCCCACCCAAACCCTTAAAAGCACAGAAAACAATGCTAACTATACCATCATCAGTCAATCAATCCATATCTATATCAATTTGATTTGTATTATAGGTTTTATATTGGATTTGGATGCCATGCCTGGCACTACCCTCTGCATTTACCCGGGCTTGGGACTGGTACAAATGCGACACTGGCTTGTGTCCCATTTGTAGCTGCATTCCCCTTTTTTTTTGGTTTTGTTTTGTTTTTTGTTTGGTTTATTTTATTTTTGTGTATGTTTTTGTAGTTTTGGTTTTTTTTCTTTTTTCCTTTTTTGTGTATTCCTTTGTCATTCATTTATTGACAGAACATATTCTATTTTAACATTTTCTGAATATTTTTTGTCTTTTTTGTTGTTTTCACAGCTTATAGCAACTTTTAGGATGTTTTTAATTTTTTGTATTTTTAATTTTATTTTTTTGTATTTTTTCTTTTCATTTTTTGTTCTTTTTATCCTTTTATGCATTCCTTTATCATTTATTTATTTAGAAGAACATATCTTTTAAATGTCTGTGTATTTTTTTGATCTTTTATGTCATTTTCATATATCTTATAGCAACTTTTAGGATTTTTCTTATTATTTTTGGCTAATTGTTTTTACTTTTTATCCTTTCATGTATTTCTTTGTCATTTTCTTTAGCTACAGTCTGTTTGTGTTGTTGTTCATAACTTATTTCTATCACTTTAGGATCAGCCGTCTGTTTTTCTGTGCAAACACCCTAACAAATGTATCCATGTTTAGGCCTTTTGTTATAGCCTTCTCGTGAGCCAGAATAACTAAATCTCTTTTTCTCTTGTGAAGCATAGTGTGGCGAAAGGGGGTAAGGACCAGAGGTGGTCAAAGTACTAGTAAAAAGTCATCATGACATTTTTAAAAAGTTATAGAAATATGACATTTAAACAAAAAATGCATTATTTTAAGAGAAAAAGTCTGAATTTTAGATAAAATGCTAAAATTGTGAAATTAAAAGTACAAAAATTATGAGATAAAAATTCCAAATTGTGAGATAATAGTCATATAACTATTAACCACAGTTTCCCTCCTCCACTGATTTTCCATCTGAAGCCACTTATTTTTCATACTGTCACGTCTGTTTTGTTTAAAAAACTAACAAGTCTATTCTGAGAATGTAAAGAGTATAAAGTACAGATATTTATGCAAAAATATAGGGAGTAAAAGTAAAAAGTTGCCAGAAAAATAAATACTCAAGTAAAGTAAAGATACCTAAAATATCTACTTAAGTACAGTAATGAAGTTCTTTTACTTAGTTACTTCACACCTCTGGTAAGGACACGAGACAAAGTAGAGAAAGAGGTCTGGCATGAAGCAGAGGATATCCTAATCATAATGGATGCCACATACATGTGATGGAGCTGAGGAAAGCCTTCATTGTGCCCTTGTAGATATTGGCAAATGGCGGCGGCTATGGTGCTTGTGCCTGTAGCGAGTGGGACGAGTGTCTGCTGGGTAGTGAGTGAATGTGTCACTACTGCTGCAGGAGGAGCGGGCTGAGCGGCGGGAACGGAAGGTCGGAGCTTCTGTTGCTAATACCGTAGCATTGTCACAAGTACTAGTGTTAGCTTTAGCTTTAGCAACCAGAAATCTACGCATCGTGATCGGTAGAGGAGAGATAAGTGGAAGAAATAAAGCCAAATCGCTGCGGTGAATGAGTACAGTGTGACTGTCTCTATGACGGTCAGGTCAAACTGGTGAGAAAGTGACAGAACTGAAGCCAAGGGAGTCAGAGAGAGGCCACGCCCTCCCTTTGCATCTACCAATCAGAAGAGATTCAGGAGAGAACAGCGCAAATATCTTTGGCTGCTGTATGTAAACATGTGGGATTTTTTCCTTGTCATCGCGTTTGGTAGGTTTGATAGGGGGAAGCGCGGCATCGCGTTTGGGGGGGCAGGTGCAAAATTTAGGGGGGCATTGCCCCCCCTTGCCTATGCCTAGATCCGGGCCCGTTCACAAACGAAGTGCATTCACTCAATGTTTAATTTTTGCTAAATATTTTGACTTTTCCTTCATCAATCTACTTTATTTAACTTGTTCAACTTTAGTGTGTCTATTCTTAAGGGTTTGTTTATTGTATTTTCAGGTTTCATGCAAAAGGGATAAAATAAAGTGAGATGCTGTTTCATACTATATTCATAAATAAAGCAAAATGTGAATTGATTTGTCATATTTTGATTATATGTCAATCGAGGTTGCATTGGCTGAGATGACACACTTGGTGAAGGATGAAATTATGGGAAAAAATATATAAGAAGATATACATGGTTGCTCATGGCTCAATGACATAATTTCGTCTGTTTCATGTGACCCTGTTGTGATAGTTTTCTGAAGCAGTGCTGTGGACATGTCCATCATTACTATTATGTAAAATATGTTGTTGTTTAACCTTATTATTATAGTTATATTTGTCATCAAGAAGGTGAAACAAGAGAAACATATATGCAATGGAGATCTATTTACAATAATATTTGCACACATACACTTAGTTACAGTTTTTCTCAGGACAAGTATAATTCACAGACGTACATTCAGGATTTAAAGTTTTTAATTTAACATGTAATAGGTGTGATTGGCAGGACCATTGACACCTGTGGTCTCCCTTGCTCTCTGTTATACTCTTGAAATTGACACTTGATGTTTAACCATGCATATAGTAATATGCATAACTATGTTCATATTTATATTACCTCCGGGGTATATTTTATCCATATCTTTCTCTATATTCTTATTAATACTTTACACTTTACTTATTCTTATTATAGTCTTTCTTATCTTGTATATTATATTTGTAAGTTGTATAGTTGTATATTTGTTTTGTTATATTTTGCATCTTTGCACGGTCTTAAGGGAGTGTCGCATCCATTTCACGTGTGGATGGACAAATAAAGAATTATGATTCTGACATATTTCATCTTCTATTGTTTCACACCTTTCACTTGCATTGAAGATTAGACTGCATTACTATCATCTATCGTCTTACTTCGCCATCTAGTGGCAAAACATGCAACCTACAGCCAGCTCATGTGTTAGATTAGCACAACAAAATAAGAATTAAAATACAATAAACAAACCCGTAAGAATAGACACACTAAAGTTGAACAAGTTAAATAAAGTATATTGATGAAGGAAAAGTCAAAATATTTAGCAAAAATTAAACATTGAGTGAATGCACTTCGTTTGTGAAGGTAAGATCAGTGCTCAGTTATTCTGGACTCGTTGTGTTGAACAGTGATTGGCTGGAAGCACTACAAATTAATTGGCGGATAAAATCAGTGGGAGGAGATCATTACCATATAGCACGCGTTCCATGACGCATGCTAAAACGCGTGCCATTGCGCGCGCCATTACGCGTGCTCGAACGCGTTACAGAGCGCGTTCCAGCACGCGTTACGGAACGCGTGCTAGAACGCGTGCCATTGCGCGTGCTAGACCGCGTTGCCGAACGCGTGGTGGCGTGTCAGAACGCGTGCTAGAACGCGTAATGTAACGCGTGATAGCATGCCAGAACGCGTTTTGGCATGCGTGATATGATAAACACAACGCGCGGCTATGTGAACACTTTGGCTTGCCATAAAAATGTTGTGCTGTGTCGGATACGGGTTCGGTTAGGTTCGGACGTGGGTGATCGTGGGTCTAATTTGCGATTCATAGGCTAAAAGGTTAACAACATTTTTTTGGCTCTGCCTTGGCTATGTCACTGTTCAGTTTATTCGTGGCAATAAATGTTTGTATTTAAGTTTGGCTATCTGACATTTTCTTTCGGGTTCGGGTCGGATATCGGGTTCATTTATAGCGGGTTGGTTCGGATGTGATTTTTTTTTCGTCGGAAAACGGGTCGGATATGACGGGTACGGGCGGTTGCGGTTTGTCAAAATCAGAACCGTGCAGGACTCTGCTTCACACTGTGTTTGTTTCAAAAACACCAGCGTTTGTTTATTCATTGGGAAGATGGTTTCATATCTTTATGGAGCATCTCTTGGTCACACAGACTTGTGTGCCTGGTGTGGGGAACCAAATACAAATCCTCTTCCAGAGCTAAAAAATAAATTTAAAACTGTACTCCCGCTCTGTCAAGATTGTGAGGAATGTGAAGAAGCCAGTAACAAAACAGCAGTATGGTAAGAGGAAATAAGTTGAACAGTAAATAGATAGCTGTATATGTCCACTAAAGCCTTCAATATTGGGGCCTTTATTTCATTAAATAATATTTAGATGTGGATAAAATTTACATTTGTAGTTAAACTGTATTTTTGTTGAAAAAAAAAATCAATAAAAGACAAAATGTTGATGTCAAATCAGATTTTATTGTATTTCAATCATCTAAAATTAATTTATGCTCTCTTAAAACATTCTGTAAATATACATGTACATGTACATGGAAAATCTGAGGCAATGTGTTGATTTTCTAACTGCTGGAAAGAATAACTGATATTAAATCTGAATTTTTGGAGCTTCCTTTTAGAAGACGGGTATATAAAATTGTAAATAAAATAAAATATGGATGACCCACCTACCTACCCCTTTTTTTCCTATCCATGTGATGGGAACCACATATATTATTTTGTTTGGCCTAAGAATGTATGTCCTTTACATTTCATTCAAAGTCCAGTTAACAGCCTCTGTTAATTTTGAATAAATACATTTTTTCCAAGTCGTCATCACTAAACCATCACTAACCTAAACTCAAGCAGCTTTAGTTTTATTATAAACTTACATGTGTCTGCACACACTGCACACTAGTCCACACAGTTTACAACATTGTGATAACATGCTTTATTTGTGTTAGTTTAATTTTTACCATTGATAATAGGTCATAAAGTTCTTTGATAGTGTTTTTAAGGAAGCATCTTACATCACATCCACAGTAACATCACAGAACAAGGATCAATACCCTGTTGAACTGTTTTATTTTTCATTTCTTTGACATTTTTAAGCAAAAAAAAAGTAACTGAAAAATAAGTTTCCTGGTAACTAATTACTTTGCTAGTGGAGTAACGCAGTTAGTAATTGTAATTAATGACTTTTTCAAAGTAACTAACCCAGCACTGGTCATGGTATTCAGTTTTGTCGGTATGGACAAGACACTTAGAAAAAAAAAAATCATAAACAGAAGGTTTTTAAAAAAAAGCATAATTAAGATATAGAGACAAAAAGTATACATTTTGAGGGAAAAGTCAGAATTATGAGATAAAAACTCAATATTATGGCTGGCACGGCGGTGCAGTGGTTAGCACGGCGGTGCAGTGGTTAGCACGGCGGTGCAGTGGTTAGCACGGCGGTGCAGTGGTTAGCACGGCGGTGCAGTGGTTAGCACGGCGGTGCAGTGGTTAGCACGGCGGTGCAGTGGTTAGCACGGCGGTGCAGTGGTTAGCACGGCGGTGCAGTGGTTAGCACGGCGGTGCAGTGGTTAGCACGGCGGTGCAGTGGTTAGCACGGCGGTGCAGTGGTTAGCACGGCGGTGCAGTGGTTAGCACGGCGGTGCAGTGGTTAGCACGGCGGTGCAGTGGTTAGCACTCGTGCCTCACAGCAAGAAGGACCCTGGTTCGAATCCCGTACCAGACCTTTCTGTGTGGAGTTTGCATGTCCTCCCCGTGTCTACGTGGGTTTTCGCCGGGCACTCCGGTTTCCTCCCACCATCCAAACACATGCACTGATAGGTTAACTGGTTAATCTAAAATTGTCCATAGGTGTGAATGTGAGAGTGATTGTTTGTCTATATATGTTCAGCCCTGCGATGAACTGGCGTCTCATACAGGGTGTACCCCACCTTCACCCATTGTAACTGGATTAGGCCCCCAGTGACCCCCGTGACCGTAGTGAGGATAAAGCGGGTTCAGATAATGAATGAATGAAAGTCAATATTATGATATAGTCACAGTTTCTTTTTCATACTGTCACATTTGTCTAGTTTAAAAAAGTAATGAGTCTACTCTGAGAATTTAAAGAGTATAAAGTACAGATACAAAAATGTAGGGAGTAAAAGTACAAACTTACCAAAAAAATAAATACTGCAATAAAGTACAGATACCTAAAAACTGTAGTTAAGGAAAGTAAAGGAAGTACTTCTACTTAGTTACTTCCACCTCTGTTAGTTACTATTATTGACACATAGGAAACCTGGTTTAAAAATGATGTCATGACCTTTGACCTTCAGCTACATTGGAAGGTCAAAGCCATAGTCTAGGGTCATGTCCAATAAGAGCTGTGTGAGGGGGCGGGGCTTGTTGTGCCTGGAACCATTTGTTTTTCTGTCTTTTCTTGAGTGTGTTTTCATTTTTAACCTTATATTTTCTCTGTCTTTTATTCTTTTCCACAGGGACGTCGTCACTGTAAGGAGTTCATCGTGAGCCAGACTCCTCTGAGCAGCACCGTGGAAGATTTCTGGAGAATGATTTGGGAACACGACACGCGCACTGTTGTCCATCTGTCAGACACACACACTCAGGTGAAACACACAGACTTTACAACAGTGTTTGTTAACCAATATAAAAACTATATATAATATAAAAACATATACAATATAAAAACTATATATAATATAAAAACATATACAATATAAAAACTATATATAATATAAAAACATATACAATATAAAAACTATATATAATATAAAAACTATATATAATATAGAAACTATATACAATATAAAAACTATATATAATATAAAAACTATATATAATATAAAAACTATATATAATATAAAAACATATACAATATAAAAACATATACAATATAAAAACATATACAATATAAAAACATATACAATATAAAAACTATATATAATATAAAAATATATACAATATAAAAATATATACAATATAAAAACTATATATAATATAAAAATATATACAATATAAAAATATATACAATATAAAAACTATATATAATATAAAAACATATACAATATAAAAACTATATATAATATAAAAACTATATATAATATAAAAACATATACAATATAAAAACTATATATAATATAAAAACTATATATAATATAAAAACATATACAATATAAAAATATATACAATATAAAAATATATACAATATAAAAACTATATATAATATAAAAACATATACAATATAAAAACTATATATAATATAAAAACATATACAATATAATAATATATACAATATAAAAACTATATATAATATAAAAACATATACAATATAAAAACTATATATAATATAAAAACATATACAATATAAAAACTATATATAATATAATAACTATATACAATATAAAAACATATACAATATACAAACTATATAATATGAAAATATAAAAACTCTATACAATATAAAAAACATATACGATATAAAAACTATATACTATATATATATATATATATATATATATATATATATATATACACCACTGACTTTGGTGCGGAAGGTTGCCGGTTCGAATCCCAGGTGTGCCCTTAGGCAAGGCACTTTACGCTATACATGCCTATACCTCACGATGAGCGATACAATAAATAGAGTCATACCGGCTCGGACGGCGCCCGGGACAACAAGGTCCGCATTAGGGGTTGAGGAACCAGGACACCCTGATGTTAAATTGGCTACTGGAACAAGACATTCATGAAGCAGGGCAGAGAACATGGTACTGATGGAGTGTTACTACGGGAGTAACCCCAGTGAGAGAGGGTACATGCAGAGGATGTGGGAGAAATGGTTGCTTCGAAACCCCACATCCTCATTGACTAAGAAACAGCTCCTAGCTCAGTGTTCGAATATCCGCAATAAGAGGTTGCTATCACAGCTAGAGATCGATGAGGTACAGCGTGGTACCTCATCCACGGTACAAAGATGCTACGGCAAGGGGGAGCCAGGACGACAGGTCAGCTTGGGGGTGGTTTCACCACCACCCCCAAATATCGAGATTGGGTACCAAGCCCCAGAAAGACTAAACGCAAGGGCAGCTGACCTGAGAAAGAGAATCATGAAATCCTGGGGGAACACAACTACCTGCTTGCCAAGGCTAAAGAACAAAGTACCAGACCAGTCTCTACTGGAGGACCTGAACACTGCACTGCAAACTGTCCCTACCACTACCGTCACTGAGACCAATCAGCTGATGTACGCAGCAGCAACCGTAATCCTAGAGATGCTTGGCTACAAGATGAACAGCCAGAGCAGCCAGAAGGTTGCCCCATGGAGGAGAAGGCTAGAGGCAAAGATCATGGCAGCACGGAAAGAAGTCAGTGTTCTAACAGAACTAAGTAGAGGTGTGAATCTGAGGAAAGCACTACCCAAGAAGTATAACAAACTGTCCACAGCTGAGGCACTGGAGACTGCTAAGCAAAGGCTCACAGCACTAGCTACCCGCCTAAAGAGATACACAAGAGAGGTAGAGGCCAGGAGAATAAACCAGGTGTTCTCCACCAACCCAGCTAAGGTCTACTCTCAATGGCAGGGGGGCAAGGTGACAACGGACCCACCGAGGGCTGAGACTGAGTAATACTGGAAAAGCATCTGGGAGAAGGAGGCAACACATAACACCAATGCCCAATGGCTGACAGACTTACAGGCAGAGCACAGCCAACTCCCAGAACAAGACCCGGTAGTCATCACACAAGCAGACATCCAAACCAGAGTGTCCAAAATGAAGAGCTGGACAGCACCAGGGCCCGACATGATTCATACCTACTGGCTTAAGAAACTGACAGCACTCCATGAACGCCTAGCAGCACAGATGAACCAGCTGCTGATATCGGGAAACCACCCAGAGTGGCTAACCCAGGGCCGGACAGTCTTCATAATGAAGGACCCCCAGAAGGGAACAATACCATCTAACTACCGGCCTATAACCTGCCTCAGCACCACATAGAAGCTACTATCAGGCATCATAGTGACTAAGATGAGTAGGCACATGGAGCAATACATGAGCAGAGCACAGAAAGGAATAGGCAACAACACCAGGGGAGCCAAACACCAGCTACTGGTTGACAGGGCAATTGCCCGAGATTGCAAGACGAGGAACACCAACCTGTGCACTGCCTGGATTGATTACAAGAAAGCCTATGACTCAATGCCACATACATGGATACTGGAATGCTTAAAACTGTATAACATCAACAGGACACTAAGAGAGTTCATCCAGAACTCAATGAGGCTGTGGAAGATGACTCTGGAGACCAACTCAAAGCCAATTGCACAAGTGAGCATCAGATGCGGCATTTACCAAGGAGATGCTCTGTCCCCCCTGCTGTTCTGCATAGGCCTAAATCCCCTCAGCCAGATCATCTCAAAGAGTGGCTTCGGATACCAGTTCCGAAGTGGAACATCCATCAACCACCTCCTCTACATGGATGACATCAAGCTGTATGCCAAGAATGAGCGTGACATTGATTCCCTAATTCACCTCACCCGGATCTACAGCA
>CM035794.1:5090573-5093073 GCA_020466265.1 Siphamia tubifer | reverse complement strand
ACCAGTTGAAATATCTGACGACAAGTAAGTGTCATTTTACAAATATTCTTCCTGTTACTAAATGTTTAGTGTATTTTTAATGTAAATGTCAGTTGTTCTGTACATGTGCAAATGACAAACTGAGGCAGAAAATGGTTGAAATTGCACTTGTTTTTCTTAAAGGAGACGTATCATTGTCATTTCCACCAGTGAACACAGTTACCTGGTGTGTCAGTGACCTGTCTGTCACATGCTTTACCACGTTGATGAAGACATACATACACATACATACATAGACAACAGCTTATTTAACATTATTTAACCAGTTTTAGTGCCTCATGCTTTATCATACAAATGACTCTGCAAGAGGGTGTTCCCCAAATGTTGAGTTGGACATGATTCATTTATATCATTTATATCATTTATACCATTTCTATCGGCTACATTATACACAGACACACCCGTAAAAAAAAAGAAAGAAAGAAAGTTAATGCATGTAAAACTCAGTCATGACACAGAACCGTGCAAAATAAAATACAAACAGTACATAATGCAGAGACTCTGGCTGTGATCTGGGGGGGGGGGCTCATCCCTGTCACACCTGTTAGTTCTACTGGTTCGTTTGGGCCCAAATGTTGTTACAATGTTGCAGTTCTCAACTGGTTCGGTTCACATTCACATCAGTGTTTTTTGCAAACGGACCAACCACTTATACTCTTTACATTTATATAAATATATGTACTTTATACTCTTTACATTTATATAAATATATGTACTTTATACTCTTTACATTTATATAAATATATGTACTTTATACTCTTTACATTTATATAAATATATGTACTTTATACTCTTTACATTTATATAAATATATGTACTTTATACTCTTTACATTTATATAAATATATGTACTTTATACTCTTTACATTTATATAAATATATGTACTTTATACTCTTTACATTTATTTAAATATATGTACTTTATACTCTTTACATTTATATAAATATATGTACTTTATACTCTTTACATTTATATAAATATATGTACTTTATACTCTTTACATTTATATAAATATATGTACTTTATACTCTTTACATTTATATAAATATATGTACTTTATACTCTTTACATTTATATAAATATATGTACTTTATACTCTTTACATTTATATAAATATATGTACTTTATACTCTTTACATTTATATAAATATATGTACTTTATACTCTTTACATTTATATAAATATATGTACTTTATACTCTTTACATTTATATAAATATATGTACTTTATACTTCTTTACATTTATATAAATATATGTACTTTATACTCTTTACATTTATATAAATATATGTACTTTATACTCTTTACATTTATATAAATATATGTACTTTATACTCTTTACATTTATATAAATATATGTACTTTATACTCTTTACATTTATATAAATATATGTACTTTATACTCTTTACATTTATATAAATATATGTACTTTATACTCTTTACATTTATATAAATATATGTACTTTATACTCTTTACATTTATATAAATATATGTACTTTATACTCTTTACATTTATATAAATATATGTACTTTATACTCTTTACATTTATATAAATATATGTACTTTATACTCTTTACATTTATATAAATATATGTACTTTATACTCTTTACATTTATATAAATATATGTACTTTATACTCTTTACATTTATATAAATATATGTACTTTATACTCTTTACATTTATATAAATATATGTACTTTATACTCTTTACATTTATATAAATATATGTACTTTATACTCTTTACATTTATATAAATATATGTACTTTATACTCTTTACATTTATATAAATATATGTACTTTATACTCTTTACATTTATATAAATATATGTACTTTATACTCTTTACATTTATATAAATATATGTACTTTATACTCTTTACATTTATATAAATATATGTACTTTATACTCTTTACATTTATATAAATATATGTACTTTATACTCTTTACATTTATATAAATATATGTACTTTATACTCTTTACATTTATATAAATATATGTACTTTATACTCTTTACATTTATATAAATATATGTACTTTATACTCTTTACATTTATATAAATATATGTACTTTATACTCTTTACATTTATATAAATATATGTACTTTATACTCTTTACATTTATATAAATATATGTACTTTATACTCTTTACATTTATATAAATATATGTACTTTTATACTCTTTACATTTATATAAATATATGTACTTTATACTCTTTACATTTATATAAATATATGTACTTTATACTCTTTTACATTTATTATAATTATATGTACTTTATATCTTTCATTTATATAAATATATGTACTTTATACTCTTTACATTTATATAAATATATGTACTTTATACTCTTTACATTTATATAAATATATGTACTTTATACTCTTTACATTTATATAAATATATGTACTTTATACTCTTTACATTTATATAAATATATGTACTTTATACTC
>CM035794.1:5056077-5090473 GCA_020466265.1 Siphamia tubifer | reverse complement strand
GGATCGGACCACGACGGTCAAGCCAGATGTTTGGACTTTTATTAGAGCATCCGTTTCGTTTAAATGGAATAGTGATGGGAAAAAGAGGAAACCGACAAGGACCAAGACAGGGAGCGAAAGTGGTGATGTTAAAGATGCAACAACAGACGAGGAAGAAGGCGAACTAAGTGGTGTGGAAGAGGATAGGAGCGGAATAGTTGACAATGAGAATGACAGAGTTACACCCAGTCGTAATACATTAAAATTAAAAGAGAAACACGCTGATGGTGAAACAGGAATAGAAAATACTGCATACGGTGAGAGTGGCAGTGGGAGTAAAATGGAGCCTCCCATTTGGGGCTGGTCAGGGGACGTCAGTGGGTCTGGAGAAGCTAGCGAAGATAGAGTTACCGGAAATACGAGTGATGGTAGAGGAAGTGACAGAATGAACGAGGAAGACAGAAACGACACAGAGGATCAAACAAACAACAGTAATGATGGGAAACAGACCAGAGACCTGGAGGAAGATGTTAAAGAGCGGAGCAGAGACGATGGAGGCGCCGGTGGAGCTCTGGTTGAACCCGGAGAGGCTTTGCAGCACATCTCAAATATGGATGAATTGTTGATAGATGCTACGAAAAGTACCATGTTGGGGCGTCTAGTTCCTTTGCTCAGGTTAACGGATGCAAACAAGGGCACAGAGGAGAAACTGGAAGGTAAATATTGTGCGACTTGGTGCTCTTTTCTCCTCCAGTAATCATAATAGAAGTTATATGAAACAACTGGCTGATTTAAACCCTTAACATGTTAATGGCATGTATATTTATATTTTGCAGATGTTTTGGATATTTTATCACATTTTTGTGTTGTTTTTTTTCTGTATTTTAGAAGAAGTTTTTCATGGCTTTCCTGTGTTTACTTTTTGCAAATTTTTGTAGTTTTTACCATGTTTTTTTTCACATTTTTTATGGAATGGAATGAACTTTATTGATCCCATTTGTTACAACAGCATAGGATAGCTGAAGTAACAGGCTGCCCTCAACAGGAGCCACCTAAAATTCCATGAAGAAACATAAGGAAAGGAAGAAATTAAAACAAGTGCAACACTAAAGCACATAAAAATTACACAAAAACAGATCACATTACTCAAGGACATTGAGCTGGAATTTTTTTCAATAACACACGTGGTATTAAGAAAAGATAAAGTTGCAGAACAGAGCACAGACATGAGTTTGTAGGAGTTCCTGTGCTGGGATTTCAAGAACATATAAGGATAAACAAGGAACCCAGAGATAAAAAAACAAGGACATCTTCTCTGCTTTAGGAAAAAGAAATTAACCCTTGTAGGGTTATGCTCCACCCTTGGTTTTTTGGTGCATTTTTGGGGACATTTCAATACAAAAAAAACTGGTGTGTCTAATGCTAGGCTTAACAAGTGTAGACCAACATGCTAGCCAAAAATATTTTGGATCTCTAGGTGGGTTCGTCTACGACTCAAGGATTGTTATTGTCATACCAGGTGACTTCTCAGGTACGAAATTTGTAATCTGGTCGAAGATCGAGCCATAAATACTTATAGACAAGGATAAAAATATACGTAAACATAGTATGAACACAGTATATACAAGAAGTAAAAAAAATAAAATAAATAAATAAATAAAATAAATTAAGACTGTACAAGAGATCAGAAGCTGAGATCAACACAGTGAGGTAGTTACTGCTTCGGTGGAGGTTTTATAGAGCACGGCTCGAGTGTATCAGTCTGACTGGTTTAGGAAAGACCACCTGAGCCTGGTGGTTTTGCTCTGGATGCTCAGACGTCTGCCTGAGGGGAGGAGCTGAAAGTTGAAAGGTGAAGTTTACTAGCCTATAAAACATTTCACAGTTTGGGGTTGAATATTATTTGTATATTTCTATGTTTTTCTTTTACTGGTTGGTTTACTGGTTAAAATTTACCTGCAATTTATTTTTTTATTATTTCCGATAGTGAGCTTCTGCATCAAAATTTCGCTCAATGTGCACTGTGGTGGATGTTTGTGTGAGAATGAACCGGCTATTCTATTCTAAAATGGTTTGAAAATCTCTGTACTAACACTCTGTTGTTGTGTGTCAGAGGGCAGTAACAGCAGCCATGAGTCTCGGGTGGGGCTAGTTGGAGGTGTGGACAAGGAGAGGAGGACTGTTGTTCCTTTGGCCGTGGTCTCCAGCCTCACCATCCTGTGTCTGCTGGTGCTGGTGGGAATACTCATCTACTGGAGGTAAGACCAGCCACAGGCCCCACAGACGGACACACAGCCGAGGGTTTAACCCTTTGTTGGTCACACTACAAAAATCACTTCTTTTTTTCACTTTTTTGCACCTCACAGGGCCTATTATAACATAAAACATAGATTTTTTTTTACTGACCCTAAATTTAACTAAAGTATCAACCATTACTCAACCTTTACTCAACCATTACTCCTTCACCAATCTTACCAACATAATTTGTGACTTGGTTCAAATTAGATGCATTAAATCTTTGTGCTTGTATCATTAGCATTAGCTATTCGTATTAGCATTTCATGACCCTTTACTATCATCTCTACCATTTGGTTGAGCATGTTTTCAAAAACTTACCTGCAATTTTGTGTCCAAAAGAAAAGATCATAGCACAGGTGTTGTCATGGTTACAATCTTCTTCCTACATGGGTTAGGCTAGCATGACCTGAATATATCATTGACAGTGCCACCCAGTGGTGTTTTTGTGCATTACATGCTTCTTACAAAAGGGGGAGACTGCCCAAGAAGTTTGGTGTCAAATGACTTAAATTTAGATTAGCTATTAGGGTTCAAAGTTACCTCTACCAAACGGTTGAGTGGACCAACAAAGAGCTAAAACCAGGTTATACATAAAGCTATTCAGTTTGTTCCCCCAACTCCCGATTACAAAAGCCTGTACAAAACCAAATCACTATTTAAATATTTCTTTTACTAATGAAAGAGGATAGGAGTGCTCAAAAACAACAAACAAAAGGTATCTTCCAAAACAATGAGTCTTTATTTCCTAAACTAATGGTAAAAATAAAAGATAATACTAACTAAAACTCACTGGGCTAAAAACAGGAGAAAACTGGTCAAACAAAAAGAGACACTGTCAAATAACTACAATCTATTTGAACTAAAATACTTCCTCCAGCTATTTACAACTAATATTTACAAAAGCACACAGATTGGTAAGTGGTGATCATAAAAGGTGGAAGTTGGCAGAAAATAGAGATGGTGTCCAGGACCATTTTTAAAGGCCAGCTCATCAGTGGCCGACCAATCAGCTTCCAGCTTCCTGAAACAAACACAAAGAAAACACAGTGCCCCTGCAGGACTGAACAGGACAGGACAACAGAAATGATGAACAAGTGAACAAAGGCAGGACATTTGGATTATGGACATGTCCACGCTCCAGAGTTTGTGAAAACAGTTTGGGGGTGTCCCCTTCTTGTTCCAACATGACTGTGCACAAAGGAAGGATGAACCTGGACCTTTGACCCCAGAGAAAGGTTTTACAGGATAGAGTGAGAACCAGGGTTAGAACCAGGGTTAGGGTTAGAACCAGGGTTAGAACCAGGGTTAGGGTTAGAACCAGGGTTAGAACCAGGGTTAGGGTTCTTCAGGAGGAATGGTCCTAAATTCCCATAAACTCATTCCTAAAGCTTGTGCAAAACCTTCCCAGAAGAGTTGAAGCTGTTATAGTGGCAGAGGGTGAACCCACATCAGATTAAACCCACATCAGATCAAACCCACATTAATTATGGTATATAAACCTTCAGTCCAGGCAGGAACATTAGATTTTTAAAAACCTGCCTCAGTTTCCCTCCTGTTCTTTGCTCATGTTCTGTTTAATGTGTTTGACAGAAACTGTTTCCAGACGGCTAACTTCTACCCAGACGACAGCGCGTCACCTAAAGTCATATCTGCTCCGTCCACACCTTTGCTTCTGGCCTCAGGTAAAACCACAGACAGCTGTTCTTATGCCGACAGCTGTGTTTTCCATGCTAATGCTATGTGCTAAGTGTTTGTAACCATGAGCCCCTGAGTGTCCTCAACTTTTAGAACCTGATCACATTGTACTGGCCTCAGCACCTTACAGTAGCCAGTAATAAATAATGAAGTGAGGTGGAGGAGATCTTTCATAAACACTGTACATTATGGATCACTAATAAGGTGGTCATTCTATAATAATTGTTATGTAATTCTATGGTAATAATGCCTTTGTAAATGCTTATTGCAAATAACGGATGGCTAATAATTTGGTAGGTTTCTAAGGTCAAATATTTTGATGTAATTCCATTGTAATAATGTCTTTGTAACCGTTGATTACAAGTAACGGATCACTAATAGGCGGCTGTGGCTCAGTTGATAGAGTGGGTCGCCCAATGACTGAGAGGTTGGCGGTTCGCGTCCCGGCTCTGGCTGTCCACATGTCGAAGTGTCCTTGGGCAAGACACTGAACCCTGGCTTAGGCCCCCAGTAGGACTGACCTTAGACCATAGAAACCTACTGGTGTATGAGTGTGTGTGTGTGAATGGGTGAATGAGAGGCTAATGTAAAGTGCTTTGAGCACCATGAAGGTGGAAAAGAACTATATAAGTGCAGTCCATTTACCATTTAATAAGCAGGGCTGGAACGGGCCGGTACACAGTTCCGGTAAAATATTTGCGGCCGGAACAGAAGGTAGCTGTCCAGATCCTGTATTAAATCAAGAAAATGACGCCTGAAGTGTGAAATATAGACTGTATAATCTCCACAGATGACGAACAGTTCATTTGTCCCCCCCATAGACATAGCCAGGTCCATTTTTGGGGTGATTAAGCAAAATAAACAAAAAGAAAAATGTGAACAGTCAGAAATACACCCCTGCCTTGAAATGGTTCAATCCCTTCAAACCTAGTAAAGTGACAAATATGAAGAAAATTATGTTATGGCTTAATGTTATCAGTAATGTGTCATTTCTTTCTTTGTTGAAGTTACTATGTGTTTGTGTTTGTAGTTTATTGTAATAGACACCTGATAACTGTAATAAAAATCACCCAAAACTGATTTAAAACCATAAAACTTCATCGGCGGTGCATGCGTACAGTTAAATGGTAAATGGACTGCACTTATATAGTTCTTTTCCACCTTCATGGTTCAAAGCTCTTTACATTAGCCTCACAGTCACCCATTCACACACACTCACACACCAGTAGGTTTCTAAGGTCAAAGGTCAGTCCTACTGGGAGACTAATGTACTATTCACACGGGATTATTAGTATTACCTATGGACCACTGGTAATTCACCATTACCTTAGCAGAGGCAGTGGCAAACAGTGACTGAATCTATCTGAATCATTTGTGGCGGAATTATTACTGAGCAAATTACGGACATGGCGCATTCGCACGAGACTAAGAACTCAGACATTCTCCGTAATTGTTCCAAATTACCAGTGGTCCGTAGGTAACACTTATCTCGTGCAAATAGGACATAAGTCAGCGTTCAGTGTCTTTGCCCAAGGACATTTCGACACATGGACAGCCAGTGTCGGAATGTGACCCACCGACCCTTTGGTCAATGGACGACCCGCTCTACCAACTGAGCCCCCCCCCCTAGTGTTACCAGTTCCGGCAAGACTTTTAAGCCACTTTCACCCTCCCATTCTCATGTTGTTAAAATGTTTTATTTTTCTTGTGCCTTCGAAGTTGTTTTCATATTATGTTTGTTATGTGTGACGGAAACACCAAGAGACTATCTTTACTGTGTCCATTTTTTTTAGGCTGAAATCAATAATAATCTTTAATTAAAGGACTACTCAATGATACAACATAAACATCACTGATGTCTCTCCTTGTGTAACGGACCACGGAGAACCCAAGTGCAAAACAGGAGGCGTGCGTAAAAGTCCCAGCAGTAGTTTATTCTCACACAGTTCGGTAATACAATACAGATGAGTGAGGAAGTGTCCCCTTTAAAGTCTCTCAGGGCTGGAATGTACTTATCCAGACGGAGCACGGGTGATCTCCTCCGGTCTGAGAGCGAGACTGGATTCAGGCCGGTTCCGGTCCAAGGTCGGGGCTGGCGGCGGGTCTCGTAGTCGGGGTTCGTTCCAGGGTCAGGGCAGGCGGCGAGAGGCTTAACAGGTTCCGGTCCAGGTTCGGTAACAACAAAGACAGGCAGGGATCACAGGCAGAAAACAGAGGTCGGACAGAAACGGGACTGGTACACGGAATACGGGAAATACAGGTTGCTGGAGAATCAGAGGAACAGGTCATGATAATCTGGCACAGAGTCAGGTCTGAATGCAGACTATATACTTCTCACCTGATGAGATCAGCTGCCCTCACCAGGTGAGTTGCATCAGTGATTGGCCAAGGAGACAGAACAGGGTGAAAGGTGAGGAACAGAGACACAGAACAGAGAAAACACACAGCCAGAACAGAAAACAGAAAACACAAGGAACGGAACATGACACCTTGAATGCATTAAATCTAAAATAATGACAATATGTGAAATATGTAGGTAGTGGAATAGTCAGACAGTCAAGTTAATATGAAGGAAATAAAATCAAAAAGTTTTCAGACAAAATACAGGTACTTGACGATACAAAGACATTATTAACATTTACAATTACATCAAAATGACCAAGTTATTAGAGAAAACAACAGCTTAACAATAGGTACATTTGCTTGTTAACAAACACATGCTATACACAAGATGTACCCATAGAACATCATTAATCTAATTTTAAAATGAATATTATAATATTTTAATATTATGAATTTTTTTTCCAGATGGTCATGAGCCACTGACAGTGAAGCAGTTTGTGAAGCACGTCATGGAGCTGCACACCACCAACACCTTCTCCAAAGAGTTTGAGGTGTGTGACAAAAAACTGCAGCTTTTTATCAAGGTTTTTATGATTTTTTTTTTCACACAGACTTTTCCCATCAGGGCAACGTGAACAGCCACAAAATATATTTAATATTCTCTGATAGAACAGTGTCAATAATTCAGTTCAGTTCAATTTTATTTCCAGCACAAAATCAGCAAAACATCAAGGCATCAAAAAACAAAAAATTGCATTCAGAAAAGGAGCAGGAAGCAGAAAAATGTATTATTATAAACTCCGCCCCCTTTTTTTAAAACAACTAATAATCAAACTAATGCTTCCTTTGCTTTAACACAATTTTTTGTCCATTTACCATTAACACAAAGCATCCATACAAACTATTTATACACACATTTATTTACAAGTCACTTCACACAATCTAATTTGTTTTATCAACTGTAAGTATTTTTATATTCACTTGAAATTTACTACAAATACAGTATTTATTAAATTTGATAACATCTAATTAGGATAGTCTATTAATTTATTGCAATAATATCTTATTTAATGTATTCGTCTACATTATAACTAAATGTATTATTAATAATAACAATAATGAATTCGATTTATATAGTGCTTTTCTATGTACAAATTTTCACTTATGCAGATGATGTTCTATATTTTGTTATATGTGATTTATTCATCTTTTTAAAAGCACAAATTGAAGAAGACTTTTTTGTTTTAGAATTTGATCCAGATCATTCTCCAGGTGTTCCCCCTAACAGAGAAACACTGCCTTTTTATTTGTTGTACACCTCATTTTCCTAAAAACTTCAGTTTTCCTTAAGTTAAAGTTGTTCAGTTGTTCAACCAACTGAACTCATGTTCTTGTGGATCGTGTGTTTCAATAGTTGGTAACTCATTTGTCACAGCTCGTTAATGCGCTTCCATATCTCAATTAACTTCATGATTTTAAGCATTTCATTTAATACCAGTGCTGTCAAATGATTAGAATTTTAATCAGATTAATCACAGGGTTGCTTTTGGTTCATTTTGTTTAATGTGTATGTAGGTCTAATTAAAATAATGACATTAACCCTTTAGCTGCTGATGTGTCAGTGCTGACACATTCTGAATGGATGGTTTAGTTTAAATATTCAGAAAAATGTTCCCTTTTACTGGGTTTTGTTCATAAAAAGGTGCCAAAAAGCAACCGATTTAGAAAAAACAAAAAGCCTAAACTAAAACTACAGATTACAATACTAATTATTTCTTTGGTTCTTTTTTTTCTTTTTTTTTACTTCATTCTAATGAATATTTTTGCAGGTATTCTGTTCATTTTTCCCAATTTCTTTGTTCCTGTTACTTTTTTATTTTGTTGGTTTATTATTCACTTTTGTTAATTTTATTGATCAGTTTGACTGTTTTTGTTCATTTTGTCGTGTTTCTTTTTTGACTGTGGAACTTCTTCAGTCTGACGAGTTAAAGGGTTAATCATGTTTAAATATTAATTTTTAATCTATTTTGTGTTTTATTTTACCCTCGACAAAAACCAAAATTACTTCAGTTTTTCCGTTAATACTCACAAAACCAGTGTTTTTATTCATTCACTGTTTACTTTCCATTCTGTTTTAGTCACATGATCCAAACACTCATTACTAAACGACTGCAAAACGATTGTTTCTGATGACTTTTGATGGTCTAATAATGTTTCTATGACTATTATGAACTAAGCTATAATCATTCATTATAGGTGCATATATGTAATGCCTTATTATTAGTGCTATCAGATGATTAACCTGTTTAATCAGATTAATCACAGGGGTGCTTTTGGATTTAATTGGATTAATCATGACTAAATATTCATTTTTAATCTGTATTAATTGTTTTTAATTTAGCATGAACAAACATACTCAAGAAAGAAGTAAATATATTTGCATTGAACATGTTTGTCCAAATTGGCTGATGCATTACCCTAGCGTTAGCATTATCCTGGTGCTACAGTAGCATTAGCCTGTGTGGTACCGTATGTGGTATTTTGATCTGGAAGTGTTTCAGTGAAAAGAAAATTCAGTCAGAACACGTTGTCAGTTGACTGTTCTGTCTCAGTCTTTTTTTTTTTTTTTTTTTTTTTTATAAAACTCAAATTTACCACAACATACATAAAAAGGATACAAACATATATAGAAAACATGCTAAAATCAATTAAAATCCCCCCTAAAAATAAACTAATACAGAAAAATGATGAAAAGTCCAAAGCACATTCAAAAACTCTTTTAAAATGCAGAAAAAAAACCACCAAAAAATCATTATATGCAATTAACATGTTTATTCAACACCTTCAACAGTTTTAACAAAACAACTGCAAATAACTGATGGATCATCATGATGATTGATTCAATGGCGTTAATGGGTTAATTTTGACAGATCTGCTTGAAAATGAATATTCATGATTAATCAGATTAACCTACACTAGCCCTGCGATTAATCTGTTTTAAAAAAAAGTGTCACAGTTTGACAGCACTAATATTAAGTCAAAAACAGCTCATTGTAACTCAAGCCTTCATTTGTAGAATTTTATGATGTGGTTTAAAATGACACAGCTACAAAAAATGAGTGTTTTATTTCCACTTAGCATCACCTCACTGTGTATTTGAACCCCATTTACCTGAACCTGCACTGACTGTCTGTCTGTCTGTCTGTTTATGTGTCTATCTGTCTGTCTGTCTACCTGTCTACATGTCTGTCTGTGTGTGTGAGATTATCCGTCTGTCTGTCTCTGTATGTCTGTCTGTCTGTGTCTGTTTATCCATCTGTGTATGTCTGTCTGTCTGTGTATGTCTGTCTGTTTATCTGTCTGTGTATGTCTGTCTGTTTATCTGTCTCTCTGTATTTGTCTTTCTGTCTGTCTGTGTCTGTGTATCCGTCTGTGTATGTCTGTCTGTCTGTGTATGTCTGTCTGTTTATCTGTCTCTCTGTATATGTCTTTCTGTCTGTCTGTCTGTGTCTGTCTGTCTGCCCCTCCCCTCTCCTTCCACCACCTCCACCTCCATCGTGGTGCTTTGTGCTTCTTCTTCTCCACCTCCATTAGATTGTCAAAGAGTCCTATGAGGTAAGACCTTCCACCGTCTACAAATGCACACGCTCTTGTCTTTGGTTTGGTTTTTGCAAATTAAGAAAAGTCTTAATTGTTAACCATCACACCCCGCCACCCCCACCACCACCCCCCTGTTCAGCCAGTTTGTGTAATTAACACTGCACAAACTGCCCTTTAACACTGATAGGGCAGATCTCCCTTGAAAAAGAGATAATTGATCTCAATGGGACACACCTGGGTAAATAAAGGTTAAAAAATGTAATAAGTTTTTCATTTTATTTCATAATAAACTAATAAACTGTTCAAATGCACTGAAATTACAATTACTCTTCTTTAACAAGATAGATAGATAGATAGATAGATAGATAGATAGATAGATAGATAGATAGATAGATAGATAGATAGATAGATAGATAGATAGATAGATAGATAGATAGATTGATAGAGGGAGAGAGGGAGGGACGGACAACGGACGGGCAGACAGACAGGACTAGGGTACACCCTGTATGAGTCTCCAGTTCATCTCAGGACTGAACATATATAGACAAACAATCACTGTCACATTCACACCTATGGGTGATTTAGATTAACCAGTTAACTAGTTAACCAGTTAACCTATCAGTGCATGTGTTTGGATGGTGGGAGGAGCCAGAGTACCTGGAGAAAACCCACGCAGACACGAGGAGAACATGTAAACTCCACACAGAAAGGTCTGGTGTGGGAATAGAACCAACAACCTTCTGTCTGTGAGGCACCAGTGTTAACTACTGATGAAAACAACAGGAGGGTTCATATTTGTTGACCCATTAATTCTGTACATGTAAATAATTTGTGTAAAATACAGTTCTTCAACTTTCCATGGCCTGAAGATGAAGATCTTCTACAACATTTATTCACCAGTAAAACCCATGGAGTTGAATCAATGACAGTGTTTCCACACTGAGTTTTATGTTCACTTATGTCATGTTATATTTGACTGAAAAAGACACTTTTTCTTTGTTCTTTTTGTCTGTTTTTACTTAATTACCTTAAACTTTTCCCCAAACTTTTACACACATCTACACGATCAGAAGAAAACGAATGATTTTCACTAGAAAATGTGCAAAATTCACAGTATAATACATGATGATGAATGGATTAAAATGTTAATTGAAGAGAAAAAAAATGCAGTTGTGAAATGTGATAAAAGCAGCACTGGGTGTTTTTACGTGTTTAAATAATGTTGTGTGCATGATGTGTTTTGTTTCAGGAGGTCCAGGCATGTACGGTGGACATGGGCATCACCGCCGACACTTCCAACCACCCCGACAACAAAAGCAAGAACAGATACATCAACATTTTAGCCTGTACGTCACTTTTCCACTTAGATTTACTTCCCCATTCCCACTTATGGGAGTGTTCTCTACTTGGCTCTATGGCTCCAAGCTCCGCCCACAGCTCTGCTTTAAACTCACTCAGCACTCACCTTTATCGTCACACTGCTCTGGTGACATCACTCCACACTAGCTCAAGAAAGAACTTTAAAAACCCAGTGGGAAAAAGAAGAAATCTTGAGGAGAACCACACTGAAGAACAGATCCACTCCAGGCTATAGATGATCCTAGGGCAGCTTAGACTGAACTATGACTTCAGTCTGTTTTTAACTAAACTGACCATAGGCGTTCTCATACAGGAATGTTTTCAACCTAAGTTTAAATTGTTGAACTCTTTAACATTAAATGGAAGCTGGTTGCATAAGACAGTAACCATGGTAACTAAAGGTTCTAGCTCCTACTGTACTTTTAGAAACCCTAGGAACTTTCAATAAACCTGCATTCTGAGAACGAAGGGTTCTATTGGGCTGGTACGGAACCAGATCATCTTTAAGATAAGAGGGGCCCATACCATTAATGGTTTTATATGTAAGGAGGAGGATTTTAAATTTAATTCTAGACTCAACTGGTAGCCAATGAAGGGTTTGGAGCACAGGGGTGATAGGGTTAGGGGTCAGGGGTCAGGGTTTGGAGCACAGGGGTGATAGGGTTAGGGGTCAGGGGTCAGGGTTTGGAGCACAGGGGTGATAGGGTTAGGGGTCAGGGGTCAGGGTTTGGAGCACAGGGGTGATGTGTTCTCTTCTATTAGATCCTGTTAATAATCTTGCTGCTGCATTTTGAACCAGTTGAAGCTTTTTAGGGAATATTTAGGACACGCTACAAGTAAGGAGTTACAATAATGTAATCGTGATGTAACAAATGCATGAATTAATTTTTCTGCAGTCGTTTTAGACAGAATATTCCTAATTTTGGCTAATGTTGCGCAGGTGAAAGAAGGCTGTTCTGCAAGTTTGGTTAATGTACATTTTGAATGAAAGATCTGGATCAAATAATTTTTAACTGTGGCACTGGGTGTTACAGTTAAGTTGTCTACAGTAACTATGTGGTCAGTTAGGGAGTCTCTCGCATTTTTAGGACCAATTATAACGACTTCAGTTTTTTCAGGGTGCAGTAAAAGATAATTGGCACTCATCCAAATTTTTATGTCTTGGACACATGTACTTAGTTTATCTATTTGTCTGGTCTGATCAGGTTTAATCGCTAAATATAGCTGTGTGTCATCCGCATAACAATGAAAATTAATGCCATGATTTCCAATGATGTTACCTAAAGGGAACATATATAGTGTAAACAAAATAGGCCCAAGGACTGACCCTTGAGGAACGCCATAATTAACTCTGGAGGACTGCGATGATTGTTGATTAACGTGAACAAATTGGTAGCGATCAGATAAATATGATTTAAAGCAGCAGAGGGCTGCTCCTCTAATACCTATATCACATTCTAATCTGTGCACTAAGATACTGTGGTCAATGGTGTCAAAGGCTGCACTAAGGTCTAATAACACCAGGGCCGATATTAATCCGACGTCAGCGGCTAATAATAAGTCATTAGTAACTTTAACTAACGCTGTTTCAGTGCTATGATGGGCACGAAAGCCAGACTGAAACTGTTCAAATAAACTATTATCCTGCAGGAATTGGCACAGCTGTTTAACTATTACTCGTTCTAAAACCTTTGACAGGAAGGGAAAATTGGATATAGACCTATAAATGGCTAGAATGTCAGGATCTAGGGTAGGCTTTTTCAGAATTGGTTTAATAACAGCATATTTAAATGACTGTGGCACATATCAGTAATTAATGAAGTGTTAATTATATTTAGGACAGTGTTAATAATTAGGGGCAGAATCTGTTTAAAGAGTTTTGTAGGAATTGGATCTAAGAGGCAGGTGATGATTGGAAGACATGATAATAGATATGACATCAGTTTGGTCTACAGTGGTGAAATTATTTAGTGTTACATAGGGATTTATAAAAAGGTGTAAGTTTGAAACCTAGGCCCTGAGTCGCTAAACAAGGCAGACAAACTCGCACCGAAAAATGACACAAGAGGAACTTAAATACTACACAGAACAGGTGGAACACATGAGGATTAATTAAAAGGGGCAGGACAACACAAGGGCCAGGAAGTAAAACGAGACAAAGTGAACATGAACCAACATGTCACAATAAAAGCCCAGACACTAACAATGACAGAAATACCAGGAAGACATAAAAATAAGACGGAACACAACACCTTAGACTGGATCCATGACAATTATAACATAAAAAGTCAAAATTCCAAGTCACTAAGCATAACCAGAATTAATCCATATATAAAGTGCTCTGGGTTATAAGGCGCACTGTTGGTTTTGGAGAAAATTCAAGTATTTTAAGTGTGCCTTATAGTCTATATTACTGTAGTTTTTCAGTGCGAAGAAGATGGCGATGCCTGTGAGTTTGAACGCAGAGGTTGGTCAGTGGACATTTTCAAGTCATTTCATGTACAGGACAATTCAAGGGGCTTTACATAAAACATTTAAGAAAATTAAAATGATTAAAATGCATTAAATGACAATTAAAATAAGACAATTCATCTTTTAATTAATTAAAAGACCATTAATAATGTCAGTAAAAGCTCCAGTGAACAGTAATGTTTTCAGCCTGATTTAAATGAACCGACAGTTTTTGTCAGACCTCAGGTGTTCAGGTGAGGAGCACAACAACTGAATGATGCTTCACTTTCAGAGTCCTTATCATTTAACACTGAAAGGCATCTTACTCCTATCAGTGTTGAATAAACTCTGACAGAATCAGTTTACTTTAATATATGACACTGACAGTGTAAAAACCTATTAACTTGCCACAACTGGACATGATCTGGTTCCTTTTTACTCTGTTGTTGGAATAACTGTGAAAGAGTTAAAATACTTTTACACTGCATTTTCAACACTGTGTGATGAATATGTTTTTTTCTTTTAGACGACCACAGCAGAGTGAAGCTGTCCAACAGTTTAGACCGAGAAGGAAAATGTGGAGACTACATTAATGCAAACTTTGTGGATGTAAGTATATTTCAGTGTTCTGTTACTGACACTTAAGTATTGTTGTATTAGGGTTAGGGCTAACCCTAAGAGCAGTACTTAGCATTGTACTTAGCATTTACTATCACTACACTATTTAACCCTTGTGCGGTCCTTCGTAAAAGGCACACTGGCTGTGTCCTACAATCGGGTCTTAAAAACCCAGATTCCAAAGTTCAGTTCCATAGACTCATCACCCCACCCCCCAAGGATATATTACTGTTTTCAGTAGTAAGCAATGGCATCCTACAGTACGTATAAAAAGGTACATTTGTGAACCACCCGGGTCTCTTTGACCCGAAGGACCGCACAAGGGTTAAAAGTTGAATTAACACTGAATATACTGGAAATTACCAATTTATTTTTGTTTTGTTTGATGTAAATTTTCAATGGGTTACGGCAGTTTATGTCACGGATCGGGGTGAGGTGAAAGGAGGACTCCAATGCACAGTACTGAAGGGCAAAATAATTTAATAACAAAACAACATAAAAACAAGACAAACACAACCTGGGGGTGGACGGCCAGAGTCCGTGGTGATGATGAGTGTCCGGGTTATGGTGATTGGGGAGATGGAAGCAAAAGTCCGGGTTATGGAGGTGACATATCTGAATGGTCCTGCACTGGCAGCTACAAGCCTTACTGCTTATATAGCCACCGATTAGGAACGGCTTGCAGCTGCGCAGTGCAGGACCAGGTGAGTGTGGAGATTGGGGGAAAGGTCACTGGAGCGGAGGTCATGACAGTACCCCCCCCCTAAGGGGCGGCTCCTGATGCCCCTAAAAAACAAACAAACAAAAAAAAAAAAAACCCACAAAACACCCCCCCCCCCCCCCCCCCCCCCCCCCCCCCGTTGTCCAGAGCTCAAAAATAAAAACATTTTTAAGTAGTATTTCACCGAGCAGGGGCGGCATGGTAACCTCCTGGTCGGAGTACCCTCTGGGCAGAGCGGTGTGGCATCCTTCTAGGCAGGGCGGTGTGGAAACCCCCTGGGCGGAGTACCCTCTGGGCGGAGCGGTGTGGAATCCCTTCTGAGCAGGGCGGTGTGGAAAACCCCCTGGCGGAGTACCCTCTGGGCAGAGCGGTGTGGCATCCTTCTGGGCAGGGCGGTGTGGAAACCCCCTGGGCGGAGTACCCTCTGGGCAGAGCGGTGTGGAATCCCTTCTGGGCAGGGCGGTGTGGAAACCCCCTGGCGGAGTACCCTCTGGGCAGAGCGGTGTGGCATCCTTCTGGGCAGGGCGGTGTGGAAACCCCCTGGGCGGAGTACCCTCTGGGCAGAGCGGTGTGGAATCCCTTCTGGGCAGGGCGGTGTGGAAACCCCCTGGCGGAGTACCCTCTGGGCAGAGCGGTGTGGCATCCTTCTGGGCAGGGCGGTGTGGAAACCCCCTGGGCGGAGTACCCTCTGGGCAGAGCGGTGTGGAATCCCTTCTGGGCAGGGCGGTGTGGAAACCCCCTGGCGGAGTACCCTCTGAGCAGAGCGGTGTGGCATCCTTCTGGGCAGGGCGGTGTGGAAACCCCCTGGGCGGAGTACCCTCTGGGCAGAGCGGTGTGGCATCCCTCTGGGCAGGGCGGTGTGGAAACCCCCTGAGTAGGGCGGCGTTGAACCCTTCCGGGCGGAAGACCCTCAGGACTGAGTGGCCTGAGAGGTCTGGGTTGGTAGCAGGAGCAACTGGACTGGTCTGACTGAGGACCAAGGAGACTGATTGGGTGGGGTCACCACGGACTCTGGCTGAGACAGGAACAAGACAAAACGAAGAAACGGGCAACAGGCAGGGACAGGAAACAGGCAGGCAGAAACGAACAACAAGCAAGGACAGGGGACAGAAACCAGCAACGGGCAACAGGCAGGGACCGGGGACAGAAGCCAGCAACGGGCAACAGGCAGGGACCGGGGACAGAAGCCAGCAACGGGCAACAGGCAGGGACAGGGGACAGAAGCCAACCACGGGCAACAGGCAGGGACAGGGAACAGAAGCCAACCACGGGCAACAGGCAGGGACAGGGGACAGAAGCCAACCACGGGCAACAGGCAGGGACAGGGAACAGAAGCCAACCACGGGCAACAGGCAGGGACAGGGAACAGAAGCCAACCACGGGCAACAGGCAGGGACAGAGGACAGAAGCGAGCAACGGGCAAGAATCAGGGACAGGAACAGACAGAAAAGACCAACAACAGACCAAGACCGACGAAAAGACACAACGCCAGGCGACAGGACAACTAGCCAGAAGACAGGACAACAAGCCAGAAGACAAGACAACAAGCCAGAAGACAAGACAACAAGCCAGAAGACAAGACAACAAGCCAGAAGACGAGACAACAAGCCAGAAGACGAGACAACAAGCCAGAAGACGAGACAACAAGAGACGAGACAACAAGCCAGAAGACGAGACAACAAGCCAGAAGACGAGACAACAAGCCAGAAGACAAGACAACAAGCCAGAAGACAAGACAACAAGCCAGAAGACAAGACAACAAGCCAGAAGACAAGACAACAAGCCAGAAGACAAGACAACAAGCCAGAAGACAAGACAACAAGCCAGAAGACAAGACAACAAGCCAGAAACACGGAACGCTAGCCAGAAACACGGAACGCTAGCCAGAAACACGGAACGCTAGCCAGAAAACACGGAACGCTAGCCAGAAACACGGAACGCTAGCCAGAAACACGGAACGCTAGCCAGAAACACGGAACGCTAGCCAGAAACACGGAACGCTAGCCAGAAACACGGAACGCTAGCCATAAACTCGGAACGCTAGCCATAAACTCGGAACGCTAGCCATAAACTCGGAACGCTAGCCATAAACTCGGAACGCTAGCCATAAACTCGGAACGCTAGCCATGAACTCGGAACGCTAGCCATAAACTCGGAACGCTAGCCATAAACTCGGAACGCTAGCCATAAACTCGGAACGCTAGCCATAAACTCGGAACGCTAGCCATAAACTCGGAACGCTAGCCATAAACTCGGAACGCTAGCCATAAACTCGGAACGCTAGCCATAAACTCGGAACGCTAGCCATAAACTCGGAACGCTAGCCAAAAACAGAAGACAAGACAACAAGCCAGAAGACAAGACAACAAGCCAGAAGACAAGACAACAAGCCAGAAGACAAGACAACAAGCCAGAAACACGGAACGCTAGCCAGAAACACGGAACGCTAGCCAAAAACACAGAACGCTAGCCAAAAACACAGAACGCTAGCCAAGAACACAGAACGCTAGCCAAAAACACAGAGAACGCACGGGCAGGGACACAACTAGCTGGGAAATACACAGAACGCTAATCCAGAAACACAGAACGCTAATCCAGATACACAGAACGCTTAAGCCAGATACACAGAACACTGGGCAAGAAAACACAGAACGAGACAGAGACACAGACCGCTTAAGCCAGAGACACAGAACGCTAGAAAGCGACACAGAACGCTAGAAAGCGACACAGAACGCTAGAAAGCGACACAGAACGCTAGAAAGCGACACAGAACGCTAGAAAGCGACACAGAACGCTAGAAAGCGACACAGAACGCTAGAAAGCGACACAGAACGGGACAGAGACACAGAACGGGACAGAGACACAGAACGGGACAGAGACACAGAACGGGACAGAGACACAGAACGGGACAGAGACACAGAACGGGACAGAGACACAGAACGGAACAGAGACACAGAACGGGACAGAGACACAGAACGGGACAGAGACACAGAACGGGACAGAGACACAGAACGGGACAGAGACACAGAACGCTTAAGCCAGGAACACAGAACGCTTAAGCCAGGAACACAGAACGCTTAAGCCAGAAACACAGAACGCTTAAGCCAGAAACACAGAACGCTTAAGCCAGAAACACAGAACGCTTAAGGAAGGAACACAGAACGCTAGGAAGGATATACAGAACGCTGGGCAGATAAACTGAATGTTGGGGCAGGGAAACAACTAACTGGGAAATACACAGACAGGGACAGAACGCAAGACTGGACAGACTTTAGACAGAACAAAACGGGGAAAACTAAAAACAAAAAGGGTCCCTTCAGCACTGGCGGAGTCCAGATGGGTGCAGGACCATTCTGTCACGGATCGGGGTGAGGTGAAAGGAGGACTCCAATGCACAGTACTGAAGGGCAAAATAATTTAATAACAAAACAACATAAAAACAAGACAAACACAACCTGGGGGTGGACGGCCAGAGTCCGTGGTGATGATGAGTGTCCGGGTTATGGTGATTGGGGAGATGGAAGCAAAAGTCCGGGTTATGGAGGTGACATATCTGAATGGTCCTGCACTGGCAGCTACAAGCCTTACTGCTTATATAGCCACCGATTAGGAACGGCTTGCAGCTGCGCAGTGCAGGACCAGGTGAGTGTGGAGATTGGGGGAAAGGTCACTGGAGCGGAGGTCATGACAGTTTATTACAAAATAAAAATGAATTGATTACATTCTGTGCCTTTATTACTATATATATATATATATATATATATATATATATATATATACTGTATATATATATATATATATGATGATAACAGTGTTGTACCTGAACGCGTTCATGAACTATATCATATTTTTAACAAACGTGAACGACTCGTTCACTTTTACCAAATGAACAGGAAGTTGTGAACGTGGTTATTCTGTCATTTATTGAACTGCGCTCTTATTTAGTTCACATTTCGTTCTTATCACGTTGTAATTATTGAGTCCTATAAGGAATAAAATGGGATCAAAACACAGCATTATCATAGATGAGAGAGAGAGAGAGAGAGAGAGAGAGAGAGAGAGAGAGAGAGAGAGAGGGGTGCAGAGAGTTTTTGGGAGCGGAGAAAAAGAGTTAAATGTACAGAGTGTCACCGGTGACAGGAGCAGGTGTTGTCCCGTTCTTGTAAATAAACATTGAAAATGAAGCTCAGTGAAACCACTCCTTGTGTTCTAAGAACCTGCAGAGGGAAGTTACCCCTGGGGTAAGGTACTTACTTCTGCCCTGGAGGGGGCGGCATTTTCCCCTGATTTTTTGACTACAGGATAACGTCAGAAACGGTTAATAATAAGTTTACAATAATAACACAAAAAATAACGAAAAAGTTCATTTTAGGATCCATGAACTTCTAGTTGATAATTTGGAAGAATGAACGATGAACTGAACTAATTCATACTGACTAACTTCAACTGAACTTTGAACTAGTTCCTAATCAAGGTGAACTTTCCCAACACTGGATGATAATCACATTATTATGGGCGGCTGTGGCTCAGTTGGTAGAGTGGGTCGCCCAATGACCGAGAGGTTGGCGGTTCGCATCCCGGCTTGGCTGTCCACATGTCCACATGAATGAGAGCTTTGAACCATGAAGGTGGAAAAGAACTATATAAATGCAGTCCATTTACCATTATCAGTTATAACTCACAAACAGAAATTTCAGATTGGAACTAAACGATGCAGAATGAAGATTTCTACATTTATCATCAGTGCTGTCATCATTATGACCAATAGTCTTTGAGATCTCTGCAGGTCAAAGGTGACATGTCGCAAAGTTAACTTGTGTAACACTGTTGGTGTGTGTCAAACATAGACATATGATGCTATAATAAATAAATACTGGATATATTATCATAATATTAAACCCACACTGATGCATATATACATATCATGAAATTATCAATATTCCAAAAGGTCAAAGGTCAAGGTTGCATTTAGCAGAAAGGTCAAAATCACACTATTGGCTCTAATTCAAGAACGGGTTGTCATAGAAATGTGAGATTAACACAAAATACTCTTTGTTTAGTGTTATTTTGGAGCCATGGCTGTGTTTGTGTGTGTTTGCCGTGCAGGGTTATGAGCGCACCAGGGCCTACATCGCAGCTCAGGGGCCCCTCAGGGCCAGCAGAGATGACTTCTGGAGAATGATCTGGCAGCAGAACGTCGGAGTTATCGTCATGATCACAAACCTCAAAGAGAAAGGACGGGTAAAGCCACGCCCACATTCGCAAAACTGACGCCATGTTCAGCCACATTCACTAATAAATGTTCAAAATGCCTCAACTTTGTCATTTTGTTGAGAATAAACGTCCAAAATATCAGAAGTTTTTCATTTAATTTTGAAATAAACAGCCAAAATGTCAGAACTACCACCTCAGTAATAGTTGTTTCATCATTTTGACTAAACTATTCTAAGATCAAACAGACACAGTGGTGTTTTTTATTGATCCAGGACTCATTCACTAATAGTTTGGTTCATTTACAGATTAAAAATCCCTTTAACTTCCAGCAAATGTTAAAAAAAAAGAACTGACAGGTTTTTGTGTGGACAGACCAAGTGTGATCAGTACTGGCCTGAAGAGAAGCAGCAGCAGGAGGAGTACGGCTCCTACCAGGTGACGCTGAAGAGCTGCAGCAACACAGCATATTACACACTGAGGACGTTTACCATCACTGACACTGCAGCCAAGGTAACACACACACACACACACACACACACACACACACACACACACACACACACACACACTAATACACACACACATTAATACACACACACTAATACACACTTTTTTACTTTATCTTTTAATTTTAAAATGCATTTTATTATTTTGTTAATCATTTTTACTTTTGTTGTTTTTTTTTTTAAATTATTTATATATTTATGTATTTATTTTTGCACACTCTGATCAGTCATGTCCTGTTTGTTCCTCAGTCGTCTCAGAAAAGACCTGAACACACAGTCGTCCAGTATCACTACACCCAGTGGCCTGACATGGGCGTCCCAGAATACACTCTGCCTGTCCTGTCCTTCATCAGAGCATCGTCTCAGGCCCGATCACAGGAGATGGGACCTGTCCTAGTACACTGCAGGTACACTGTAAAAAATACAGAAAAACTACTGCTGTTTTTACGGGAAAAAAACTGTCAGCTGTGGTGATTAGAACGATACTGTAAAAATATAACAAACCATGAAGAGATTTACAGAGTGACATGTGGGAATAACTGTTAAAACATGTAGATTTAACATTTTAAACATGTATATTTATATTTTAAACATGTATATTTCATATTTTAAACATGTAGAATTAACAGTTTAAACATGTAGATTTAACATTTTAAACATGTATATTTCATATTTTAAACATGTATATTTCATATTTTAAACATGTAGAATTAACATTTTAAACATGTATATTTAACATTTTAAACATGTATATTTCATATTTTAAACATGTATATTTCATATTTTAAACATGTAGAATTAACAGTTTAAACATGTAGATTTAACATTTTAAACATGTATATTTCATATTTTAAACATGTATATTTCATATTTTAAACATGTAGAATTAACATTTTAAACATGTATATTTAACATTTTAAACATGTATATTTCATATTTTAAACATGTAGAATTAACATTTTAAACATGTATATTTAACATTTTAAACATGTATATTTAATATTTTAAACATGTAGATTTAACATTTTAAACATGTATATTTCATATTTTAAACATGTAGAATTAACATTTTAAACATGTATATTTAACATTTTAAACATGTATATTTAATATTTTAAACATGTAGATTTAACATTTTAAACATGTATATTTCATATTTTAAACATGTATATTTCATATTTTAAACATGTAGAATTAACATTTTAAACATGTATATTTAACATTTTAAACATGTATATTTAATATTTTAAACATGTAGATTTAACATTTTAAACATGTATATTTCATATTTTAAACATGTATATTTCATATTTTAAACATGTAGAATTAACATTTTAAACATGTATATTTAACATTTTAAACATGTATATTTAATATTTTAAACATGTAGATTTAACATTTTAAACATGTATATTTCATATTTTAAACATGTATATTTCATATTTTAAACATGTAGATTTAACATTTTAAACATGTAGATTTCATATTTTAAACATGTAGATTTAACATTTTAAACATGTATATTTCATATTTTAAACGTGTAGATTTAACATTTTAAACATGTATATTTCATATTTTAAACATGTAGATTTCATATTTTAAACATGTAGATTTAACATTTTAAACATGTAGATTTCATATTTTAAACATGTAGATTTAACATTTTAAACATGTATATTTAACATTTTAAACATGTAGATTTCATATTTTAAACATGTAGATTTAACATTTTAAACATGTATATTTCATATTTTAAACATGTAGATTTAACATTTTAAACATGTATATTTCATATTTTAAACATGTATATTTCATATTTTAAACATGTAGAATTAACATTTTAAACATGTATATTTAACATTTTAAACATGTATATTTCATATTTTAAACATGTAGATTTAACATTTTAAACATGTATATTTCATATTTTAAACATGTATATTTCATATTTTAAACATGTATATTTCATATTTTAAACATGTAGATTTAACATTTTAAACATGTAGATTTCATATTTTAAACATGTAGATTTAACATTTTAAACATGTATATTTCATATTTTAAACATGTATATTTCATATTTTAAACATGTAGATTTAACATTTTAAACATGTAGATTTCATATTTTAAACATGTAGATTTAACATTTTAAACATGTATATTTCATATTTTAAACGTGTAGATTTAACATTTTAAACATGTATATTTCATATTTTAAACATGTAGATTTCATATTTTAAACATGTAGATTTAACATTTTAAACATGTAGATTTCATATTTTAAACATGTAGATTTAACATTTTAAACATGTATATTTAACATTTTAAACATGTATATTTCATATTTTAAACATGTAGATTTAACATTTTAAACATGTATATTTCATATTTTAAACATGTAGATTTAACATTTTAAACATGTATATTTCATATTTTAAACATGTATATTTATGTAGATGCATCTCTCCACCTCATCAGCCATAACCATAACAACCAGTACAAACTAAGGGCAGATCGTAGCGTCATTTAAATGTCTTTGTTCCAGTGCTGGTGTTGGAAGGACTGGAACTTACATCGTGATCGACAGCATGCTGCAGCAGATCCAGGATCAGGGGACGGTCAATGTTCTGGGGTTCCTCAAACATGTTCGCACTCAGAGGAACTTCCTGGTTCAGACCGAGGTGATGGAGCACACGCCCACCTCCTGCATTTCACCCCATTATGGTACACATACTTATTGTGTCTGTTTCGTTGCCATAGGAACAATATGTGTTTATCCACGATGCGCTGGTGGAGGCCATCCTGGGCCGTGACACCTCGGTGACCTCTGACCTCCTGCACACTTATGTGTCTGACCTCCTGACCCCTGGGTTGTCGGGCAGGACACGTATGGACAAACAGTTCAAAGTAAAGTATTTAAATTATTGATATTTAAACCAGTGTTTCCCAACCACTATGATCCAGTTTGACCTGACTGGTACTGATGGTACTGACGGTACTGATGGTACTGATGGTACTGATGGTACTGACTGGTACTGACTGGTACTGATGGTACTGACTGGTACTGACTGGTACTGATGGTACTGACTGGTACTGACGGGTAGTGGTGTTTTTGCAGTTGATCAGTCAGCGTCAGGCTAAGCACGCAGACTACAGTACTGCCCTGAGGGAAGGCAACGCTGACAGGAACAGGCCCAAAGCTCTGATGCCCGGTAAGTAGAGACACGCCCACTTCACACCATAGGTGGATTCTATAGTCTGTGACGACCGACTGCTTTTTTTAACTAGCCTGCCCACAACAAATATATTTGAAAAGGACGCACCCGACCCGCATTTTTAAACAGTAGTGAGTAGTCATTATGAACATCACATGACCATACTCACATACCTGCATTTATTTATGTGTTAAAGGTGTCATTCCATGGTTATTTCATTAATATTACTATGTTCTCCATTGTTATTGAATACATAGTGTGTTGGTTCTATTTAAAAATGTCTGGATTGTTTTGTTTCCAGCTGTTTTTTCATGGTAGAAAAGTTACTTGAGGTACTTGGTACTTGAGTTCATCCACTTACATGTCTATGACGCGGTCACGAGGCGTCTCTGATTGGCTCAGAATGCGTGAAGGAACACCCCCCCCTCCCCTCTCGCTGTGTATGTATTTACCTTTACCAGAGTAGCATCCAGCTAGGTTTCGTGCTGTTGCTTGTTCTGAAAACATGCAGGGAAAAAACTGGCTTTATTTCCACATGAACCAGTTTGATCCGCTATTTTTTTCCCAGTTTGTGCAGCAGCTACTGTGGCTCAGTCTTCTTTTGTAGATGCTAATGCTAATGCTACTTCAGATTTGCTGCCGGAGATGGGTTTAACCCCACGTGGGTGACGCTAAAGTCCATCTGACGTCAGATGGACTGACGTCAGATGGACTGGCTTTTTCTGCATCCCTGATTCCTCTTGTTGTTTTTTGTCAATGTGGAGCCAGTGGAGGCAACAAAGGAGCATGTGTTGGTAAGTCTGGGTGAGCCATCACCACGGTAACGCTGGGTGAGCCATCAGATTCCAAAAGGAGCGTGGAAAAGTGGTTTTCAGTGGATTACACCTTTAAAATCCGATGTCATTGCTCATGTGTTGTTAATATGTTGAGAAAATATTTTTGTTCTGCTTCATCGTTCAAAAGTTATCAACGCTAACGCAGCATCTAAACCAGGGGGCGACAACCTGTAACACCCAAAGAGACATTTGAACCTGGTTTCCATGGAAACAAAAACACTGGGAGCCGCTCATCATCTTTAAAAATCTCAGTGAATGTGTCCCAAACCTTACTTTTTTTGCTTGTATGTTTCCGGAGCTTCCACTCTCCAAACTTCACAGAAAGTCAGTTCATAAAGTTTATTTACCAGGTTATTTTAATATTTATCTCAAACAACAAATGACCAGACCGACTGCAACCTGAATATCATTAAAAATATTTTTCATTGACCAGCATCTGACCGCAGGCACCCGGTCACTTCAGGTCCGCCCGCACCCGCACATTACTGGTCTGCACCAGGAAATGCAATTATTATTGGGCCTGTTTACATGACAGTTTTTATTCCTATTTAATTCCAAAATCAGATGAACCTTGTAAACACCTAATTCCAGTTGAAAATGACTATTCCCAATTAAACTGAATTCAGAATAAAGTCAGTGGTTTATTCCACTCCATTCTGAGTTAGATAATTCCTCTGACATGGAAACAGTTAATTCCTCTTTAACCCTTTAACCTCTGATCAGAGCATGTGAACGGCGCTGAGCGAATGCAGAGCGCAGTGGAGCGCGATAAATCTGAGAGTGCAGAGCGGATTTCAATTTAAAAAGCCAGAGCGAGATTTTTGTTTCGCTGCCGTTTGTTCCGATACAAGTTAATGATGTGAACAACTACAGCAGGTCTTCGAGTTATGGACCAGTTCTGGTACCATGCTGGCCATGTAACCCGAATTTCCACATAGATTGGAATTTACCCTTCCTGGTCCACTTTACAAACTGGCTGGTACCCGTGTACATTAGACCTGGAACCAGATCCATGATTAAACACAGCGTTGACGATAAAGGTGAGTGGAGAGCAGAGCTGTGGGCGGAGCTTTGAGCCATAGAGCCAAGTAGAGAACACCCACATAAGCAGAAGTAGAGAACACCCACATAAGCAGAAGTAGAGAACACCCACATAAGCAGAAGTAGAGAACACCCACATAAGCAGAAGTAGAGAACACCCACATAGGCAGAGGTAGAGGACACCCACATAGGCAGAAGTAGAGAACACCCACATAAGCAGAAGTAGAGAACACCCACATAAGCAGAAGTAGAGAACACCCACATAAGCAAAAGTAGAGAACACCCACATAAGCAGAAGTAGAGAACACCCACATAAGCAGAAGTAGAGAACACCCACATAGGCAGAGGTAGAGGACACCCACATAGGCAGAAGTAGAGAACACCCACATAAGCAGAAGTAGAAACCACCCACATAAGCAGAAGTAGGGAACACCCACATAAGCAGAAGTAGAGAACACCCACATAAGCAGAAGTAGGGAACACCCACATAAGCCAGAACTGTTTGGTGCTCAGTTCCGTTCTCATGCCTTGGTGTCTGACTCAGGTGGCCTGGCCAGTTGACCTATGCAGGACCATTACCCACATTTGGGTTCTTCAAATATTTGTCTTTTCTTACATTTCTCCATACTTGGTTTTGCTGGGGTTAAAATTTACATTAATTTGACTTTTTATCTCAGAATTTTGAGTTTTTATCTCATGAGTTTGACTTTTTTAAAGGTTGATTTAGCAGAATAAGAGTGTGTTTTGTTCCATGTTACAAGTTCAATTCAATTCAATTTTATTTATAAAGCCCTAAATCACAACAAAGTCGTCTCAGAGGGCTTTACAAAAACACAATCAACTACAGAAATACATGAAAAGTCCCAGGCATCCCCTGTCCTTAGACCCTCCCCCTGTCCTTAGACCCTCCCCCTGTCCTTAGACCCTCCCCCTGTCCTTAGACCCTCCCCCTGTCCTTAGACCCTCCTTCTCGGCAAGAAAAAACTTCCAAACCCAGTGGGAAAAAGAAGAAATCTTGAGGAGAACCACATTGAAGGACAGATCCACTCCCATGGACGGACAGACTATAGATGAACGTCCATGTATAAATGCAGGAAGGGGGGGCTGGTCCAGACAGGCAGGGGCGGTGGTTCGGGGTCACAGGTCAGCACAGGCGAGATACTCCAGTTCCTGTCGTCCATGGCTCCCGTGCAGACACTGTCAGGAAAGCCACCACTCCCCCCGGGGGGGGGGGACACCAGGTGACTAGTCATGAACAGACTTGGTATGAAAGATAGGTTATAAAAATGACAGAAACAGGTGTGAGGGAGAGAAAGAGAAGAAAGAACTCAAGTCAACGAGGTTGGGAGTCATTGTGACTGTTTAGTTTTGCTAAATGCACCTTATAGTCCAGTGCGCCTCATATATGAAAAACCTAATTAAAAAAAGAAAAAAGAAACCATTCATTGACAGTATATATGTATATATATATATAAATATAGTTATATTGAAGATGCTTGTATTCATTAGTAGTCCGGTTATGAAAGAATGTGGACAACTTTTGATTCTCTGTGTGTTTTTTTTTGTTTTTTTTACTACAGTGGAGAGGTCAAGGGTCAGTCTGACCTCATCTGAAACAAATTCCACAGGGTACATCAACGCATCGTATGTCACGGTAAGAAGGTTCGAGGAGCAGATGTCATGTCCACACACTGGGATCATTTAACTTGTGAAGTGAAGCAGCACAGTGCTGAAGGGAAAACAGATTTAATAACACAACCAAATCAAGACAGAAACAGAAACAAACTACAAGAAGACTAAAACACAAAAACACCTGGGGGATAGATCAGCCAGAGTCCGTGGTGATGATGAATGTCCAGGTTATGGAGGTGACATTATAGAATGGTCCCGCACTGGCAACTGTAAGCCTCACTGCTTTTATAGCCACAGATGAGGAACAGCTGCAGCTGCGCAGTGCGGGACCAGGTGAGTGTGGAGATGACTGGGGGAAAGGTCACCGGAGCGGAGGTCATGACAATTATTATTATTATTAGTAGTAGTAGTAGTATTAATAATAATAATAATAATAATAATAATAATAATAATAATAATAATAATAATAATAATAATAATAAGGCCAAACAAAATAATACGTGTGGTTCCGGTCACCCGACCGACCCAATTTTTTTATGACGAAAATGCCGACTATGTAAACATTTTATCAGTTTGTCAAAATAAATTAAATATAATGAAGCGGTCGACTGCCGACTCTTATCTTCAAAATTCCCAATGACTGATGATGAGAGAATTTATTTGTCCGTATTTAGTCCGTATTCATGTTTACCAACATCTGTCACCTGTCTGACCACCGTGATTTATGACTAGCGACAAACGACGACCATATACATGGTGTCCATGTCCATCAAAACAACCCTCAATGCATGTGATTGCTGCGCCAGTTTTGATTGGCTGTTGGTCTCTTGATGAATCTTTGGTACATGGTGTGTTAATTTCCCACTCACTTCACACTTGGTTTGTTTCAAAAACACCAGCGTTTGTTTATTCATTGGGAAGATGGTTTCATATCTTTATGGAGCATCTCTTGGTCACACAGACTTGTGTGCCTGGTGTGGGGAACCAAATACAAATCCTCTTCCAGAGCTAAAAAATAAATTTAAAACTGTACTCCCGCTCTGTCAAGATTGTGAGGAATGTGAAGAAGCCAGTAACAAAACAGCAGTATGGTAAGAGGAAATAAGTTGAACAGTAAATAGATAGCTGTATATGTCCACTAAAGCCTTCAATATTGGGGCCTTTATTTCATTAAATAATATTTAGATGTGGATAGAATTTACATTTGTAGTTAAACTGTATTTTTGTTGAAAAAAAAAATCAGATGTTATTGTATTTCAATCATCTAAAATTCATTTATGCTCTCTTAAAACATTCTGTAAATATACATGTACATGTACATGGAAAATCTGAGGCAATGTGTTGATTTTCTAACTGCTGGAAAGAATAACTGATATTAAATCTGAATTTTTGGAGCTTCTTTTTAGAAGACGGGTATATACAATTGTAAATAAAATAAAATATAGATGACCCACCTACCTACCCAATTTTTCCTATCCATGTGATGGGAACCACATATATTATTTTGTTTGGCCTAAGAATTTATGTCCTTTACATTTCATTCAAGTCCATTAACAACCTCTGTTAATTTTGAATAAATACATTTTTTCCAAGTCGTCATCACTAAACCATCACTAACCTAAACTCAAGCAGCTTTAGTTTTATTATAAACTTACATGTGTCTGCACACACTGCACACTAGTCCACACAGTTTACAACATTGTGATAACATGCTTTATTTGTGTTAGTTTAATTTTTACCATTGATAATAGGTCATAAAGTTCTTTGATAGTGTTTTTAAGGAAGCATCTTACATCACATCCACAGTAACATCACAGAACAAGGATCAATACCCTGTTGAACTGTTTTATTTTTCATTTCTTTGACATTTTTAAGCAAAAAAAAGTAACTGAAAAATAAGTTTCCTGGTAACCAATTACTTTGCTAGTGGAGTAACGCAGTTAGTAATTGTAATTAATGACTTTTTCAAAGTAACTAACCCAGCACTGGTCATGGTATTCAGTTTTGTCGGTATGGACAAGACACTTAGAAAAAAAAAAAATCATAAACAGAAGGTTTAAAAAAAAAAGCATAATTAAGATATAGAGACAAAAAGTATACATTTTGAGGGAAAAGTCAGAATTATGAGATAAAAACTCAATATTATGGCTGGCACGGTGGTGCAGTGGTTAGCACGTTGGTGCAGTGGTTAGCACGGTGGTGCAGTGGTTAGCACGGCGGTGCAGTGGTTAGCACGGCGGTGCAGTGGTTAGCACGGCGGTGCAGTGGTTAGCACGGCGGTGCAGTGGTTAGCACGGCGGTGCAGTGGTTAGCACGGCGGTGCAGTGGTTAGCACGGCGGTGCAGTGGTTAGCACGGCGGTGCAGTGGTTAGCACGGAGGTGCAGTGGTTAGCACGGTGGTGCAGTGGTTAGCACTCGTGCCTCACAGCAAGAAGGACCCTGGTTCGAATCCCGTACCAGACCTTTCTGTGTGGAGTTTGCATGTCCTCCCCGTGTCTACGTGGGTTTTCGCGGGCACTCCGGTTTCCTCCCACCATCCAAACACATGCACTGATAGGTTAATTGGTTAATCTAAAATTGTCCATAGGTGTGAATGTGAGAGTGATTGTTTGTCTATATATGTTCAGCCCTGCGATGAACTGGCGTCTCATACAGGGTGTACCCCGCCTTCACCCATTGTAGCTGGATTAGGCCCCAGTGACCCCCGTGACCCTAGTGAGGATAAAGCGGGTTCAGATGATGAATGAATGAAAGTCAATATTATGATATAGTCACAGTTTCTTTTTCATACTGTCACATTTGTCTAGTTTAAAAAAGTAATGAGTCTACTCTGAGAATTTAAAGAGTATAAAGTACAGATACAAAAATGTAGGGAGTAAAAGTACAAACTTACCAGAAAAATAAATACTGCAATAAAGTACAGATACCTAAAAACTGTAGTTAAGGAAAGTAAAGGAAGTACTTCTACTTAGTTACTTCCACCTCTGTTAGTTACTATTATTGACACATAGGAAACCTGGTTTAAAAATGATGTCATGACCTTTGACCTTCAGCTACATTGGAAGGTCAAAGCCATAGTCTAGGGTCATGTCCAATAAGAGCTGTGTGAGGGGGCGGGGCTTGTTGTGCCTGGAACCATTTGTTTTTCTGTCTTTTCTTGAGTGTGTTTTCATTTTTAACCTTATATTTTCTCTGTCTTTTATTCTTTTCCACAGGGACGTCGTCACTGTAAGGAGTTCATCGTGAGCCAGACTCCTCTGAGCAGCACCGTGGAAGATTTCTGGAGAATGATTTGGGAACACGACACGCGCACTGTTGTCCATCTGTCAGACACACACACTCAGGTGAAACACACAGACTTTACAACAGTGTTTGTTAACCAATATAAAAACTATATATAATATAAAAACATATACAATATAAAAACTATATATAATATAAAAACATATACAATATAAAAACTATATATAATATAAAAACATATACAATATAAAAATATATACAATATAAAAACTATATATAATATAAAAACATATACAATATAAAAACTATATATAATATAAATACTATATATAATATAAAAATATATACAATATAAAAACTATATATAATATAAAAACTCTATACAATATAAAAAGTATATATAATATAAAAACTATATATAATATAAAAACATATACAATATAAAAAACTATATACAATATAAAAATATATACAATATAAAAAGTATATATAATATAAAAACATATACAATGTAAAAACTCTATACAATATAAAAACTATATATAATATAAAAACATATACAATATAAAAACTATATATAATATAATAACTCTATACAATATAAAAACTATATACAATATAAAAACTATATAATATGAAAATATAAAAACTCTATACAATATAAAAAAACATATACGATATAAAAACTAAATGGCCAAGATGGGAGAACCCCCCAAAGGTGACAGAGAACAAACAGGCCAAGATCCTGTGGGACTTCCAGATCCAGACTGACAAGATGGTGATGGCCAATCAGCCTGACATAGTGGTGGTGGATAAACATGAGAAGACAGTGGTGGTGATAGATGTAGCAGTCCCCAGTGATAGCAACATGAGAAAGAAAGAACATGAGAAGAGAAGAGAAATACCAAGGGCTGAAAGAGGAGTTAGAGAAAATGTGGAGTGTGAAGGCAACAGTGGTACCAGTAGTGATGGGGGCACTAGGGGCAGTGACCCCCAAGCTGGGAGAATGTCTCCAGCAGATACCAGGAACAACATCAGAGATCTGTGTACAAAAGAGAACATTGTTAGGAACAGCTAAGATCCTGCACAGAACCCTCAGGCTCCCAGACCTCTGGTAGAGGACCCGAGTCTGAAGGAGACACCGCCCAGGTGGGGTGAGAGGAACATTTTTATATATATATATATATATATATATATATATAAATCAAAAATATATATACCAATATAAAACCTATCTACGATATAAAAACACATATACAATATGAAACCTATGACTAACTACTAACAGATAAATGCCTTCATTACACTAACGTTCCACAGTAGTTTGGTGTATTTTTGTTAAAAGTATCTTAAACAGATTTTGTTTTGTGTTTGTGTCAGAGTGAAGAAGCTCAGGCGTGTGTTTCGTGGCCCAGTCCAGATCATCCTCTGAACTTCCAGGGTTTTATCGTGTCGTTGTCAGGGCAACAACATCTGAGTTTGTCCAACGACGACAGGCTCCTGGTGCAGGACTACACACTGGACTCTACACAGGTACCACACACACACACACACACATACACACACACATACACACACACACACACACACACTCTCACACACACACACTCTCACACACACACACACACCCACACACACCCACTCACACACACACTCTCACACACACACACTCACACACATACACACACACACACACACACACACACTCTCACACACACACACACACACACACACACACACACACACACACTCGCACACACACTCTCACACACACACACACACACACACACACACACACACACTCGCACACACACTCTCACACACACACACACACACACACTCCTCATGTCTTTGTTTGTGGTTACTTTAGAGCACAGGTGTCAAACATAAGGTCCTAATGAAGATATTAACGATGTAAACATACAGAATAATTAGATGTGACCTGAGTCACACCAGTAAAACATTATGAGCTATAAGTAATGAAAACTACAGATTATAATATAAAAAAGTACAAATAAATACATATACATATATAATAAAAACATTTAATTATTTTAAAAATAAAATATATTTTTTGTTTTTTGTAAAACAAAAAATAAGAAAAAGGAGCAAAATGAAATTTTAATGTGTTAAAGTCCATGAAAATATTTATATTAAACTATCCTTTTACAAAAACCCAAATACCTGATACATCAACACATATGAACCAGTTGAAATATCTGATGACAAGTAAGTGTCATTTTACAAATATTCTTCCTGTTACTAAATGTTTAGTGTATTTTTAATGTAAATGTCAGTTGTTCTGTACATGTGCAAATGACAAACTGAGGCAGAAAATGGTTGAAATTGCACTTGTTTTTCTTAAAGGAGACGTATCATTGTCATTTCCACCAGTGAACACAGTTACCTGGTGTGTCAGTGACCTGTCTGTCACATGCTTTACCACGTTGATGAAGACATACATACACATACATACATAGACAACAGCTTATTTAACATTATTTAACCAGTTTTAGTGCCTCATGCTTTATCATACAAATGACTCTGCAAGAGGGTGTTCCCCAAATGTTGAGTTGGACATGATTCATTTATATCATTTAAATCATTTATATCTTTTATATCATTTCTATCGGCTACATTATACACAGACACACCCGTAAAAAAAAAGAAAGAAAGAAAGTTAATGCATGTAAAACTCAGTCATGACACAGAACCGTGCAAAATAAAATACAAACAGTACATAATGCAGAGACTCTGGCTGTGATCTGGGGTGGGGGGGGGGGGGGCTCATCCCTGTCACACCTGTTAGTTCTACTGGTTCGTTTGGGCCCAAATGTTGTTACAATGTTGCAGTTCTCAACTGGTTCAGTTCACATTCACATCAGTGTTTTTTGCAAACGGACCAACCACTGTGGGTGTTATACTCTTTACATTTATATAAATATATGTACTTTATACTCTTTACATTTATATAAATATATGTACTTTATACTCTTTACATTTATATAAATATATGTACTTTATACTCTTTACATTTATATAAATATATGTACTTTATACTCTTTACATTTATATAAATATTTGTACTTTATACTCTTTACATTTATATAAATATTTGTACTTTATACTCTTTACATTTATATAAATATATGTACTTTATACTCTTTACATTTATATAAATATATGTACTTTATACTCTTTACATTTATATAAATATTTGTACTTTATACTCTTTACATTTATATAAATATTTGTACTTTATACTCTTTACATTTATATAAATATATGTACTTTATACTCTTTACATTTATATAAATATATGTACTTTATACTCTTTACATTTATATAAATATATGTACTTTATACTCTTTACATTTATATAAATATTTGTACTTTATACTCTTTACATTTATATAAATATATGTACTTTATACTCTTTACATTTATATAAATATATGTACTTTTTAAATTCTTAGAATAATCTCATTACTTTTTCAAACTAGACAAATGTGACAGTATAACAAATAAGTCTTAAATCACAAATTGTGACTAAACTGTATCATAAATTTTGACTCTTTATCTCATAATTATGTTTTTTTTTTCTTCATAATTTTGACTTTTTATCTTGTGATTTAGATTATTTTA